>JAXIVJ010002076.1:40000-118456 GCA_036785665.1 Chirona hameri
AATGAGATAGTCTTGCATTTAGCTGGATTGAGCTTCAAGTGCCAGATTTTAGACCATGCGCTAAGACGGTCCAGGTCGGCCTGAAGGGAAACGGTATCTTCACGATTTTGAATGCGATGAAAAATTTTGACATCATCAGCATAAGCCAAACAGCCTGTTTTGATATTGTTTGGAAGGTCAGCGACATAACAGGCGAACAGTATCGGACCGAGAATGCTGCCTTCCGGCACACCTGACAAAACTGGTGTCCAGTCGGAATGCTTCCCATCGAGAATGACTCGCTGGGAGCGCTGACACAGATAGGACTCGATCCAGCTATATGCAAGATCTGTGATGTTAAATGAATGGCGAAGTTTGTATAAAAGTAGCCTGTGGTTGACACTGGTAAAAGCGGACGAATAATCCGTGTATATCGTGTCCGTCTGCGATCCCTTGGCCTGTGAGGACCAGCAGTGTTCCAGAAAGCATGCTAGATTAGTTATGCAAGAACGTTTTGGGAGAAATCCGTGTTGTGAGACAGGCAGTGCGGGAAGACATGTCTGAAGCAAGCTCTCACACACTACCTTCTCCAAAACTTTAGAGCAAATTGCCAAAAGGGAAACGGGTCGGTAATTTTCTGGAAGCTTTCTAGAGCCCTTTTTTAACACAGGTATTACGTTGGCCCGCTTCCACTCGGAAGGGAACACCCCGGACCGCACTGACAGACGACATATAATTTCCAGAGGGATCGCAAACTCGTCGGCACATTCACGTAAAATGCGAGCACTTAAACCGTCAGGTCCACAAGCCTTGTGCGCACTGAGCTCCCGCAAAAGCAGCGCCACACGGCCGGGCGGTACATGGAAGGCTGATAGCCCGGCACAGTTTAGCACTGGTGGCTCCGGTGTGTCGTTAATATGGGGATCGCTAAATTCAATCAATTCAATCAATTCAATCAGGTATGTATGTATGTATGTATGTATGTATGTATGTATGTATGCATGTATGTATGTATGTATGTATGTATGTATGTATGTATGTATGTATGTATGTATGTATGTATGTATGTATGTATGTATGTATGTATGTATGTATGTATGTATGTATGTATGTATATATGTATGTATGTATGTATGTATGTATGTATGTATATATGTATGTATGTATGTATGTATGTATGTATGTATGTATGTATGTATGTATGTATATGCGTGTGTTATAAACGACCGGCATCTCTCGGGACTGATCTCATTTTAACTGATCACTAAGACAGAAGAAAGGCGGGTTTATTAAAACGAAAAATATCTTCAATCAATAATTTTCTTGAGTTCTCCCCACTTACTATCGAAGCCATCTAACTCATTCCTTAATCTATATGTACTATATTCCTTTTCAGCTTCAATCTTTATAGCTTTCATCATTACAGTTAGCGAAGGTGAAACTTTATTCATTCGCGCTTTGTGTATTACATTCTTACCAATCGATGCTAGTAAGGCAATTATATTTGAAAGATCATTGAGCAGAACCAACTAATAATGTTGATATGTACTAATTTATTGTATTGATGTTTTATGTGTGAGAGAACTTCCTCAATTAATATTTCAACCATCGAACAGTGCGAGAAAACATGGGCTAGAGTTTCTGTTGCCTGTTCACAAAAGGAACAAAGGTTCGAAGATTGTATATCCATGGCTTCCAGCAGCTTAGTGGTTGGATATATTCCTGTTATTATTTATAAAGTAAATACAGCAAATACGTAGACGTCGTGGCATTTACAAGCTTTGTTAATGTTCCATTGATGTGGCCACCTATTTGGCTTTGCCATTTATTGTTTACTGTCAGATCAGTATCTAAATTGTTTGGTGCTAAAGCTTTCACAAATACATTGTAAACATATTTTGTGAATTTGGATTCGTTAATTACGACTTTTATCTTATATGGAATGTTTGGGCTATTTACCTTTCTCCCTGAGTAGTTTATCAAGTTCTGCGGAAGTCTCCGTACCAACCTTTCGTAGCAACTGAATGTCATTTATATTCCAAACTTTTATTTTATATTTTACTTTGAGTATAACTGGCCAGAAGACGGATTAAATAAATCGCAAATAAAACGTAGCCCTTTTCTGTCCCATTGCTTAATAATACTTCTTGGAAATCCACTATGGTCAGAAAACCATCTAGTTTCCGATATTATTTCTTCATTAGTGGGTTGGTATTGTGTAGCAAACCTTATTAACCCTCGCCCTACGGGGGGTGGGGCCTGACAGGCCTCCTGATATTTTTCTTAAATAACTTTTCCACATACAGCGCATCTTCCTGAAATTTTCGGTAGCTGAGTTTACAACAATTATACGTATGCTGTAAAAATTTAATTGACGTTGGTAAAGCAGTTTGGGAGATAATCATGTTTTGATGACGTCATGTTGGTAAAAAAAACGATAAGTATTTGATAAATCGTAGAAAACAGAGTTTTAAAGCAAATTGCAAACACAATTCACCAAAGATATAAAATGACATTTTCTTTAAAGTGGTAATCTCGGATTTTCAAAATTTTTGGGTTTTTAACCCCTAAAAATACCAAATAAAACTGATTTGTTTGGAAAAATCCCCACAAAATCAAAATTTTCAAAGATGTTAGAAAAACCGGAATATATGTGAGAGAACTGAGTATGGATAATACCCATACCAAATTTCAAAGCAATATCTTCATTTTTGACTGAGTGATGCCTCCCTAAGTGTACGAAACTGGTGACGCATTTTTAAAAATAACTTTTTGTTTCCTTTTTTGACAAGATACGAACAAATAATTACCTTTTCTGTATTTCTCAGCCAAAACTGGTCTAGGAACATGCCTTTTTAATTACATTTATCAATTTCTAATTTTGAGGTTTTCTGAAGAGTAAAATCGCTGTTCTAGACGTGGTAAATTCCAGGTCATTCACGTTGACCTGAAACCTCAAAATTGCATACTATTAGATTCTTCTCATGACAAGCAACATGCTGGTTCTTACCGCATTGCTCTAAGTTTCTTGGTTTGGAAGTTAACAGGGGGGGGGGCTGTCAGCCCCCCCCCCCCCCCCCCCTCCGTAGGGCGAAGGTGAAAAACGCTCCCGTAGGGCGAGGGTTAATGCATTAAGTATATCTTTGTACACAAGGTTTGTTATGAGTTCCATTATTAACATGAGTTTTTTCTTCCCATATGTAAGGAGATGATTTACATTTGGTAATTGTGTATGTGTTATATCTGTCCAATCGGCTTTTGAAATACTTGCGTTTGAGCCATGCTAGTTTCATGCTGTCAATGAAGCTTTTTATATCAATCATTTTCAATCCGTCTTGTTCATAGTTTTGTATAAGCTTCGTTCGTTTGATTTTGTCCCCTTTTCCACTCCATATGAATCTATAAAACATTGTTTATATTTCTTTCATGTATTGCGCAGGTGGGTTTGGCAATGCTATGAATAAATGTACAACTTTTGACAATAATAACGCTTTTATTATGCATATCTTTCCAACTGGGGAAAGATTACGCCTGTGCCATTGCTCTATGTCTCTATAGATAACAGGCATTTTATGTTGAATATTTTTCGCTGTAATTTTATCTAGATTTGTAGCTGTGTAGTGTATTCCAAGTACTTTTAGGTCACTCGCAATTGTAATCCCCAAGTCCTCTGGTATATAATGTTGTGTTAAAGTTCCAATTGGCACGCTGTTTTATCTAAATTTACTTTAAGGCCAGAGAAATGGGCAAATTTAACAAGCTCATTCATAGCACCTCTTACTGACTTTACTGTGCCATCTAACAACAAAGTTGTGTCATCGGCATACTGGGAAATATGAATCTGCTTTTCTGGTGATATGTTTATTTCTTTTATTTCTGTAGATCGGTTTATCTGGCATGCCATCTCTTCAACTGCAATATCGAATACATATCCCGACGATGGAATATGGATCCCCTTGTCTAATTCCGCGTTGTAAAAATAGTTCTGGTCCGAGGCGTCCGTTTAGCATAATGCGGGAATAATCTGAGGATTGAGATACAACACATCAATCATTTATAGGAAATTATCACCGAAGTTGAATTTTGTCATCACAAGCCGTAAATATTCCCATGATACCGATTAAAATGCCGCTTCGAAGTCTGCAGCAACAATCATTCCAGGTATTTTGTTATCTTTGATGAAGTCTATTGTGTCAAAAAGCAATCGAGTATTCTCGCCTATGTATCTACCAGAAATGTAAGCAGTTTTACAGGGACTAATTATTTTATATATTATGCCTTTGAGTCTGTTTGCCATTGCTGTGGAAAGTATTTTATAATCAACATTTAATAAAGTAATTGGTCTCCAACCCTTCATCTCGTGTGGTGACTTTCCTTGTTTGGGTATTAGTTTGATAATCCCTATATGATAAATGCGCGATGCAGGAATGGCCCTAATTCAAACCAGAATGATCTAAATAATTATACCGGAAAACCATTTGACCCTGGTATTCTTCCCTTTCTCATTCCCTGCAATGCTTCTGTCAGCTCCAGTAACGATATTTATGCCTCTAATCGTATTCTATCATTATAATTTATTGTTGTAATATTTCTGGAAACGATTTAGTCATTCACCTTATTATTATTTCTGCTGCTATACTTAGTTTCCAAATTCCGTGAAAACTCTGTAAGGATCGTATTGTTTTGGGAGATATTGTGAACTCCTTTTTTAATATGCTGCATGTTTTTGTATTACCATTCCTTTTCTCCAGTGACAAAAATATTTAGAGTTCTTTTCTCCTTGTTCGTGCCACTGGACTCTTGAACAAACAATAAGTCCCTCTATTTTTTATTTTCTCGCTTCTTCCAGCTTCTTCTTTTGCTATATCGAGCTGATTAAGATCGTTTTCCAGTGCGCTAGAGTTAAATTGTTCTTGTGCTTTGTCAACTTCACGTTCTAGTTTACCTTCTAGCGTCCTATCTTGTTTAGCATTATGTTTGGAAAAGTTGACGCTTTCACCACGTATTATCATTATGAGCGTTTCATAGAACAAACAATCATTTATTGTTAATTGTATCGTATTATAATTGCGTGGCTCAGTGTAGAAAGGTTGCTCATATCTTGGTTCATTGGAGTTGCCTAATGCCTAAAGCTCCCTGTCCAGCGGGATCAAGGTCGTGTCCTGCATGTTCAGCTATAACAGGTGGCAGGTGTACAGATACAAATGTCGTTTATGAAGTTGCTTGTGAAATTTGTGAGGAGATATACATAGGGGAGAGTAAAAGACCGGTCAGGCTCAGGTTTAACGAGCATATCAGGCGTATGCTGGGCACAACGGAAAACACTCCGCTCGGTGATCATTTCCGAAAAGAACACCCTGATGTCAGTCGAACAAATACTTGTTAAGCGTGAAGATACTGAGGAAGACGCTAGACCACCCGGACCGGAAGATCACAGAATCTGAGTATGTTAACAGCCGCCGATGAATGCAAATATGATGTCTTGGCAACTCCTATAGGTCTTTCGCCTACCGAACAGCTTGTTATTTACCGGTTTCCATCTCAAGAAAGATTTGTCCTCTTCGAGCATACTTTGTATTGTAGTCATTGTATGATAGTGCGTTATATGAAGTGCTACGCTTTGCGTAAACATTTACATATGTGATCAAGATGATTGGAAGTGTGCGTAATGTTCTCTTTGGATAGATGTGGCGAAATATAAATATTTTGCATTGTTTAAAGTAATGCGGTTCAGATGATTGTATGTATATATTCTGGTTTATTTAGGTAGCATATTTGTCGAAATGAAACGCATGTGCTGTTATAATTTCATTTTCAGGTGTCGATAGAATTGAGATATATGGCTCAGATTTGAATTATACTGTAACTTGATTCGACTAAGATCCGTGATCGAAAATTCATCTTTTTGGTTTTGTAAAAAAATATATTCAATTTGAAAAAAAGTATTTTTAAGGTATTCAAGTCCGAGAGGTCAGTCAAAAATAGCAATACATAAAGTTGTATACGAGGTTGAACTTGAATATGACAGCCCTTTAGTGAATCCAGAAAATAGAAGAGTGACAACGAACGAGCATACAAAATGATTCCTCCGAGGTTCAGTTGGTAGGCGGCCACCCCTCCCCCATTCCCACTGGCAAGGCGGACATTATATTGGCTCATGCTTTGTGAAATAAATCAGAACTGGTTTTATCTTGTGTTTCTCCATATAGGTACATACCTACATGGGTAAGTACTTTTCGTAATAACCTAATCCACATGTCGTGAAATGTCTGAATAATTTATACGACTGACTATATGGTCATCATAGTAAACTAGGTACTTCCGGGATACAGCTTCTTTCGGGAATTCAGCTATATGTGGACTGTACTGTACCAATCCTTGTTTGGAGCAGAGATGGGAAAAGTATGAAACTTGAACAGGAAATTTTCCTCTGATCAGAGCTCATTGAGGGTGGAAGCTGATCACCGACCTCCCGGCCTCGCAATTTCAGTAATGCATTGCTGCACGAGTAGTATTGCATATATTTGGCATACTATTTACTACATTGCACACAATATTCTGTCTACAGGCCCAATATTTTGTTTTACTCCATTGAGCACTGTGATGAGTCATGACGTAAGTTGGTAATAAATCTCGCCATAGCCGGGTGGCAGATGTGCCGGCAGTCCCTGACCAGTAATTACTGTAGTGTTCCAATGCTGTCGTGAACACAACTATGCCTCAACCTCGACATCCGCCTTTGTGTGACTTCAGCCAGCCATCGCTAAGTTTCGGCTTAGCTCCCCTGGGGACAATGCCACAGTCACGTGCCTTAGCGTCCCCCTGTTACCTCCCCTCCCCCTCCCTTCTCCCCTCCCCTCCCCTCCCCTCCCCTCTCTCCTCTCCTCCCTTCCCGTGTACCGGTGGCGGCCGAAACAGTTTGGCAACAGTATCCGCTCTGCAGGGGGCGGGGCGGGGAGGGGAGCGTCGCCAATTCGCTCCCCCTCCACATTTCAGCGACAGAACTGCCGACATGTCAGTGTCAGGCCCAGAGAGAGTGTCAGGCCCAGAGACGGCAGCCCGATAAAGTGGTAACCGCCCAAAACAGCGGCGGCCCATTGTGGTACAGATACAGTGGAACGGGGGACTGCTGCGCTGCTGCCATGTTCGGAGATATATGTGTGGGCGGCGGATGTTGTCATGAATCAAGTCGGTAATTATTTATGTGATTGAGTCATTGTACTCTGCAGGGCAGTGCTTTCTGTAATAAACTTTCCCTGGAGCGCTAAGCTGCTATGCCTTCTAATGCACAATCTTTTTCACATTTGATGTTACAGTGCATTTTAATTCCCAACGCCATCAAAAGCATTGTGCAGTATGCATTCTTCTTCTTTACATTTTCTAGACTTGAATGAATGGGGCAACAATTGTCACTCAAGTTCACGTATCAAAGAAGTTCGTCCTGCAGGCATAGGTGTCGATTTATAAGTATACTTTTGGGGTGGCCCTCGCTCCCCCCCCCCCCCCCCCACCCTCCCCAATGTTGAGTTCGGACCCCCAATGGTGCTCTCGCCCTTCCCCCCAAGACGTGCTCTCGCCCCCCCATACTTTCCGCCCTTATATTACTTGATATATAGGTACAGGCATATGTGTCGATTTATATACTTTTGGAGTGGTCCTCGCCCCCCCCCCCAATGTTGAGTTCGGCCCCCAAAAGGTGCTCTCCCCCCTCCCTCCCAATGTTTTCTGGCCACTGACGTATCCAAGGAGCCCAAATGGCCAGCCTCCCAAATCGCATGAAGTCGGCCAAAAATGGCGCATTTCCCAATTTAAATGCAAATCTACGCAATTTTTGCGAAGGGAAGTTTGTTTTAAATCACCTATTCATGCATGAAAGAGCGAAATCCGATGATTTTCTAGAATTGTTTGACTGGCCTTTGGCCCCTCCAAAGCAGCTTCTGTGCTGCTCTGGCATAACTAAAACGATTATTCACGCCGAAGCGTAGAACCTTTGCCAAGCATGGGAGGGCCCCATACTGTATTGTATTGTATTTAACGACTTCGGGCCATCCACACACATTGTGGCTATTCCTAGCCCGGCGTCACGAGACATAAAACAGTAGGTACATGGGGAAACGGGGAGTTGACATTCATACTCAGATACATACCGGATAAAACAATGGCGCACGGCTTACAAAACTATGCATCAACACAAAATAGATATAAACTGGTAATGTGAAAACAATAGCACAGACAAAGCATGGCTGCCACACGTTAGTTTACACCTCGGCCTTTCATGTACACCCGCAAGTTACGTTTAAATGAGGCAGGCCTCAGACCAGTCAGTTCGGTCGGCAAAATGTTGTAAAGACGAGGGACTCGGTAGGAAAACTGACGTCTACCGGCTTCAGTGCGGATGCGAGGTATATGAAACTGCTCGTCCTGTCGTGTGCGCCTATTGCAATGTGCAGCATTTCGGCTAAATAGCGAGGCCAGAAATGCAGGTTCCTCCCACCACCGTGCACGTTGGGCCAGAGTGAGAGAGTGATATTCTGATAGCTGTATGGAGGTGAGCCACCCTGGGCCACTCAAAACGTCCGAAATATGGTCAAATTTACGCCTTCCAGATACCACCCTGGCACAAAAATTGATCACTCTTCGGAGCTGCCTATGATTTCTGTCTGAGCAGTTGCCAAAAACGGTTATACAGTAACGTACGTGTGACATAACCAAACCGTGGACGATACTGGGAACCACGTTTCGCGGAAGATAATGCCGAATGTGACTGAGTCCGATCAGCCCGAAGCATTTCCGGACAACATGCGCGACGTGAGCGTCCCACGACAGGCATGGGTCAAAAATCACGCCCAGGTTTCAAGTTTCTACTGACCTGAGATGGCCGTTTACCACTTTGAGAGGACACACAATCGATTTAAAGGGCGTTTTTCCGGCCTGAGAGCTTTAAGTCGGTAAGAGAGGATCAATGAACATCCGCTTATTTGAGAGGATCATCGATCGACCTGAGAGGGCCATCGTCCGGTCTAAGAGGCCCCTTGCCAGGTGTGGAAAGGCTTTACCTACATGCTAGTCTGAGAGGGTCCTTACGAGGCTTGAGAGAAGGAGCCTGAGAGGACCTTTGCAATACCTGAGAATTTCCTAGGCTTATCCACGAGGGTTATTGTCAGGCCCGAGAGGGCCCTGTGCCAGCTTGATATTATGAGATTCTCGGCCATTCTGAAAGCCATTGGTCGGTCGGAATCTCGGCCAAAACTTTGGTTTGAGGCGCCGTCCGACACAAGGCCAAAACTCGAATGGCTTTAGTTTTGCGTTAAGAACTGATTTAAAATAAACTTATTGTACCTGTTCCTTACATTTTTTTTACAATCATGAAATGTGTTATTTTTGGCCAATTTAATTCGTTTTGGGAAAACCGTGGCGCTGATATAGGCCCCCTTGGACCCGTCCCTGTTCGCGCAATCCCCCCCCCCTCCCTCCCCCCCATCATTTTGGAAAAATCGACGCCGCTGTCTGCAGGACAAAATAGACACGAGTAGTTGCACTGTTACGTGCGCATCGATTTCCACGTGTAGTTTCGTCACATCCCCGCCTTGCACCCAATTGTGCTCTCAATCGCTGCTAAGTGTGTGTTTTTGCTAGTGTTTGGCCGCTGTCAGCAAACGCTTAGCATATTTCATTAGATGGCCCAATCACCCGATGGCATGGTTCAAGTACACGTTTCATCTAACTGGTCCCTTCTCTGGTCCCCATTGGTCCCTTCTCTGGTCCCCATTACAGTAACCGTGCAACCCTGACCCTGCTCTATTCCTGGCCCTGCCCTCGCCGTGGTATCCGCCCTGACACTGGGGTATAACTCGCTCATCCAGCGACCTCCCCCCTGTATCCTACCCTGCCTGCCCTCGCCATGGTATCCGCCCTGACATGGGGTATAACTCGCTCATCCAGCGCCCCCATCCCTCCATGTCAGCACAAATGCGTACCCCATCGCGTGTACCCTGTTTATCTCCTCACATCTTTACAATGCCCTCAATGATGTCTCATGAGTCCAGTTTCCTGATTGAGTCAGATGCGGAGGCTGTCACCCATGTGAACACGGCTGGCGCTGACAGACGAAGGCCATTTATAATGACACGGAATGAGTTTTACAAGGGATGTGTGATGTCTGTCCGCTCTGTCAGAATGTTAATCCAATCTGCACTTCATTAGTGATTTAGATAAGACCATTATCGCATACATTCGCCACCAAGACGATGAATCTTTAGTGAGCACAAAGTGTATATTTTTTGTTATTTCTGGCTTCTTATGTCTGATGTTCTGATCTGAAACGATGTCAATGCCACCTTGAAAGAATGGCAACCGCTTAGCCTTAGCCAAGATCAATACATGAATGGTACTTACTAATAGTAATAACAACTGATCCATTGTTTGCATTATAAGTTTGCTTTTCAAGCTGCTATGAGTTCATACTTAAACAAAGCATACACTTGAATCTAGATATTTCGCAATAGCACACACAGTGTTTAATTTTGCGAATTATCAATGCTATCGCATGGGTAAAAAATTGGTGCATCGTGCTGTTTGCTCAACCCTCGTCTGCCTTTGGAGGAGTAGATAGCCGCGCAATGTTTACCCTGTAAGACGCTCTACGCTCTGAATTACTGCACACTTGCTCTAGAGATTACCAACCCCGAGACATGCAGCATCAGAAGCTCATTCTCGTACCCTTGTTGCGCGGTGGCAACAATGAAACGCTTTTAGATACGCGCAGGCGCACATTAGACTAACCGACGGAGGCACAAAAAGCGAGCCTTGACGGGGCCAGTGTGGCGGCGCTTATATGTCGTACTAATCAGATCAGCTGGCCGTCATAAGGGCGAGCCAAGGCTGGCGGCCGCAAAACAGGAGGGCGGGGCCCGCGGCCGGCACGTGCTCCCCACGGCGGGCCGCTGACAACACCGAGCTCTCTCCGGGCACCGCCATCTGGACCGCCCCCGCCCCCGCCCGAGGTCTGCCCGCCGCCCGCCGTCCGCCGGCGACCTGCTGCCCGCGATGCCAGATCGTGCACGCGCCCATCTGGCAACAAAAACGGCCACCTTTTTCGACGTGCGTTCGACATCGGTCGTCTGTTTTTGCGGCGCTGGACGCGTCTCTCTGGATGAAGCCCTGCCTGCCCTGACCGGAGCTCGACAGGGGGTGTGGAGCGATGGACTCGGCTGGAACATTTGTCATCTCTCAGAGCGCCCTCCCCGCTCCTCCGCTCCGCCCCCGTCCCGGCCCCGGTCCCGGCTGCCCTCCGATGGGGACGTTTTTGTCCCCGCACGCCCCCAGTTCTCCCGGACGGCTGGACGGCTGGGAAGATGAGCGTGAGAGAAATGAGGCAGCTCGTCATCTCACGGCTGCCAGATGACTAATCCGACAAGCTGGGTTATAGATGGTTGTCTGTGGCAGATATTTAACAGTGGGTAACTGACGAGCATATTGCTAATGGCAGCTAACAGCTTAATGACCTGTGGAAGGAAGTCCATCGGAGGTATCGGGGTTTCTGTTGAAATAATCATTGATTAGCTAATAGTTATTTGAAGTAGAGACCTTCATGGAGTGGGAATCCCGTATGGGAATGGGAACGGGACGGGAATGGGTGGAAATGGGGCAAACTTTTGGAAAATTAACGGTTTGGAACAGGTATGGAACAAACCATATAATTTGTTACCACCACACAAAATTAAATATGCTGAAACGGGTAGGAATGGAAACCCCATCAATTATGAATTCGGATTGGAACGGGTTTAGGCCTGGCTGAATTGGCTGGAAAGGGATGGGGGCTGAAAATGTGTCCCATGAAGGGCTCTAATCTGAAGCAACAAGTCTCAGCCAATTACAATGCATTCATCGAATGTATTTCAAGGAAGGCCGCTTCAAGGCGCAGCATGCCAGTCAGCTAAACTTCAGCTAATACTGCCTAGTCAAACACTTTTTCTAATATGTATCACTCCAACCCGGCTGCACCGCTGCAGGTCACATAGGTGGTGCGGGGCGCCGCTAATCGTCACCACGGCTGCCGCCCTGCGCCGTCTACTCGTCTGTCGTCGCTCTGCGCCGCTCGATCTCGTCATCGCGGCGAGCGGTGGCAGCGCCGCTGGCCGGCACTCATTTTTAGCTGTCGGAGCCGACACTGCGCCTCTCGACAGGCCGTCCTTCTCTGGCGGCCGGCACAGTTCGGTCAGCGCCTGTGGTCTGGGGCTTGACACGGTCGGGGACCAGTGGCGCGGGGTCAGATATAGGAACCAGAGGGTCACCGCTCGGCGCCGGGGTCAGATATAGGAACCCGAGGGGCACCGTTCGGCACTGGGGGTCAGATATAGGAACCCGAGGGGCACCGTTCGGTGCCGGGGTCAGATATAGGAACCCGAGGGGCACCGTTCGGCACTGGGGGTCAGATATAGGAACTCGAGGGGCACCGTTCGGTGCCGGGGTCAGATATAGGAACCCGAGGGACACCGTTCGGCGCCGGGGTCAGATATAGGAACCCGAGGGGCACCGTTCGGCACTGGGGGTCAGATATAGGAACCCGAGGGTCACCGTTCGGCGCCGGGGTCAGATATAGGAACCCGAGGGGCACCGTTCGGCACTGGGGGTCAGATATAGGAACCCGAGGGTCACCGTTCGGCGCCGGGGTCAGATATAGGAACCCGAGGGGCACCGTTCGGCACTGGGGGTCAGATATAGGAACCCGAGGGTCACCGTTCGGCGCCGGGGTCAGATATAGGAACCCGAGGGGCACCGTGCGGCACTGGGGGTCAGATATAGGAACCCGAGGGTCACCGTTCGGCGCCGGGGTCAGATATAGGAACCCGAGGGTCACCGTGCGGCACTGGGGGTCAGATATAGGAACTCGAGGGGCACCGTTCGGTGCCGGGGTCAGATATAGGAACCCGAGGGTCACCGTTCGGCGCCGGGGTCAGATATAGGAACCCGAGGGGCACCGCTCGGCGCGGGGGCCAGATATAGGAACCCGAGGGGCACCGTTCGGCGTGGGGGTCAGATACAGCATCCCCGAGGGGCACCGCTTGCTCCCGACGCGCCGGCGTTCGACTAGCGGTCCGAGTCAGACAGGCAGTCCGGCAGCTGTTATGTGGGTCCGAGGGCTAGATAGTGTTGTGAAGATGAACCCTTTCTCCGAGCTAAGCCCAGATTCGGCCGTTCCCGTGGGATGCTACAGGCCGAGATAGTATTCACGATGAGTTCAGTCCGACCCCTCCTATTGAGCGGCGGTTTCCGCAGCAGCAGGGGTGGCCAGATAACGGACAGTACTGAGACCCCGCGGAGACCAGACCCGGGGCGTCGGCCACTGCCCGCGGGGAGAGACGGCCTCCCCTCCCCGGGTCGTCGGTGTGACTCAACTCTTTCAGTATCTTCCGCTCCATTCGACGGATCGCGCGCTGGTGCTCCGCCTATGGCTGATGTTACCCTGCGTGTCAGGGGCTCTCAAACCGACGGTCCGCGCCGGAGATGAACGCAGATACGGCCTGACAAACTTGAAGGGATGTTATTCAGCATATTGCCTGCCAGTCTGTGCGAGTCATCGTGGCTGTTCGTCACGTTGGAGGACATGGACAGAACTTTGACATCGTCCGGCCACCGGTGTGCCGGCTCGAAATGAACTGGGAATAAATGGTGAATGTAAGAACTACGCTCGTAACCGGCGACGTGGGCCGGTTGCTACAGAAGTTATCGGCGCGCTGGGAAAGTCATCGCGAACTTCAGCTCATGAACGGAAATGGAACGAACTGTTCACCGCGCGCTTTGGAAGTTGCCGTCAGCTCTCTGGCTGAGTCGATCTGACTCGATATAAGACAAAATGAACTAGCCACTCGCTGGTGATTTTTTTTCCATTTCAAGTTCTTTTTTACATTTGGGCGAACTTCGATGTTTTTTTCATTCTTCATCTTGTCGACCATAATTCCTATTAGTTTGAGTGTAGATAAAGTAATGTCATGCATTATTATACCGTTAATGATTTAAGTCATCAGGGCATGCTAACAAGTATTACATAATTAATTAGCAGACAGCTGTTACACTAATATACCAAAATTGTACAATTGATTGTAAGATCATAACCATAAAAAATGCGCTATCTTTATGCCTGGCAGTTTTTGGTAACAATTATTTCGTATGATTTCATGGACTTCTGCGTTTTAATGTCAAAAATACTATTAAATCACCCATCGGATCATCTTGGAGTGTTCCATGGACAAATATACCATTGTTTTATCAAACGAGGCATAACATGCTCATTTCCGATTGTATGACATGAAAATAATACATTGAATTATTCAAGTCTTATTTTGCTTGCGGAATAACGTTCAACTCATCCACTTGTACCATTTTTAAGTCAAGCTAAACTGAGGTTTTGTTCCCTGTGCCCTACTGTTGTACATGCCTGTTCGTCTATCACAACAATGTTTGCATAGCTTGCAACTAACCACCATGCAGTTGCAACCATACCAACCACGCACCCCACCGCACGGCACTCCGGACACCCCTGATCAGTGAGATCACGTCACCCCGACCCCACCCTCCGACACTGCTCCCGCCGCCGCGCCGGCCGGCTGCCTGCTGGCGTCATTAGATTGAGAGCCCCTGGCCGGGTGACGGCCGGGGCGGCCCGGCTGGCGGCCGGAGCAGAACGCGGGGCGCCGCCCGCCGCCGCCGCCGCTGCCACGCACTGTGCGTGCGGAAGGCAGCGGGCGGGGAGCGCGCGCGCTCGTCCACCTGAGGTGGCCAACACGCGGTCAGAGGCGTTGAGACGCGTCGCGGTCGACGACAGGCGAAACTGGTGACTCGGTGGCGGTGTGACCTGTCGAGTGCCGAGTGGAAACCGAACTGAACCGAACTGGTGCCGTGTGAGAGACCGGACTGATCCGAACTGGTGCCGGGTGAGATACCGAACTGATCCGAACTGGTGCCGTGTGAGAGACCGAACTGATCCGAACTGGTGCCGGGTGAGAGACCGAACTGATCCGAACTGGTGCCGGGTGAGAGACCGGACTGATCCGAACTGGTGCCGTGTGAGAGACCGAACTGATCCGAACTGGTGCCGGGTGAGAGACCGAACTGATCCGAACTGGTGCCGTGTGAGAGACCGAACTGATCCGAACTGGTGCCGTGTGAGAGAACGCACTGAACCGAACTGGTGCCGGGTGAGAGACCGAACTGATCCGAACTGGTGCCGTGTGAGAGAACGCACTGATCCGAGTCAGTGTCGTGTGTAGAACGGGACTGATCCGAACGAGGGAACAATACGAGGTAGAGGATTTTAGGTGACAAGAGGACCGCGGACTATCGGTGAGTACTTGCCCTGCTGTAGTTTGTCGTCAAACGACGAGGATATGCCGTTTTGTCACAGAGTGGTGGCATTGTATAATGTCTGGGGGATCGAGAGTTGGCGAGGCTTTATCGTGTGCGGCACAACTGTTGTATAATTTGAGAGCAAATAAGGAAAGGGGTCGTTTGATCAATTATGCTGGATAAAGCTTAAAGTGTATTTATAAAACGAGAGAGTCTCGTAGATACTTGTATACCAGTAGATACCAGTAGATACTTGTAATTAACTGCGCGCATAGATAATTAGCCGATCACAATGTTTTTCATTCCTATATTACATCACTATTAGCGATTAGCACAATACTTCCCCCAAGACCGAAGGAATTAAGTGGGCATCTGCTGCATTACCGGGTATTGCAACATGGCTAGCAATGCAGCGGAAATGTAGGGATGGACGGAGTTAACATATCAACAGTAAAACGCCTTTTTGGGCGATGACCGAGCGAGCGCGCTCTGGTAAAGCTAAAACAGGTTTGAAATATGAAACGGTAAGGGAGCACACGTCGTAGTAACGCAGTCATTTTAGTCCTCCAGAAAAATTGCCAGGCCTCAATGCATGCCAACATAAAAATTAATTTGCATTAAATTGTTCATGATCTCCTTTCTCAAATCCGCCAAAAGGGAGTACGTCCTGAGCGCTGCATGCTTCAGCGTATAAATTAATTACCGAGCGGGCGCGAAGCGCTCGTGAGGTCTCTCGTTCAACTTACTAGACAAATTTACATTTGACCCGGCCCGACCCGGCCATACAGACGCTTTTTTCGGAAGCTATTAACTTTGGAACCACTGCTCCGATTGATATTGGGTTTTCACCATTGGATAGGTCCATCAAATCAATTTTGTTTTTGGTATGGTGCATTCTGATAGAGGTGTTACTACAGCGCGTGGCAGTTGGCACACGCGAGCGTCGAAATGAACAAACAAAAAAATAAAAAATGATTCTTGAACAAAAATGGCTGTATTATTATAAGCATTAATTTATACGCTGAAGCATGCAGCGCTCAGGACGTACTCCCTTTTGTCGGATTTGAGAAAGGAGATCATGAACAATTTAATACAACTTAATGTTTATGTTGGCATGCATTGAGGCCTGACATTTTTCTGGAGGACTAAAATGACTGCGTTACTACCACGTGTGCTCCCTTGCCGTTTCATATTTCAAACCTGTTTTAGCTTTACCAGAGCGCGCTCGCTCGGTCATCGCCCAAAAAGACGCTTTACTGGTGCTTAGTACAGCCATTTTTGATCAAGAATCATTTTTGCAAGGTTTTTTGTTCATGTCGACGTTCGCGTGTGCCAACTGCCACGTGCTGTGGTACCACCTCTATCAGAACGCACCATACCAAAACAAATTATTTGATGGACCTACCCAATGGTGAAAACCCAATCTCAATCGGAGCAGTGGTTGCAAAGTTAATAGCTTCCTAAAAGCGTCCGTATGGCCGAGTCGGGCTGGGTCGGGCCGGTTCGTGCCGGTTCGTGCCGGTTCGTGCCGGTTCGGGCTGGGTCAGATGTAAATTTGCCTAGTAAGTTGACGAGAAACCTCACGTGCGCTTCGCGCCCGCTCGGTAATAAGCCAACACTCACCGAATTTCTATAAACCTCTTCATAGGAGCGTGACGCTTCACAGCTCTCCCATAATTGAAATGGTCTAGGTGATGCCTTATTGCATGCCAGTCATTACTGAAGAAGCTTATGACTAATAAACAAACATGTCTACTGTGACTGTGCCCGGTAAGAGGGTCGAAAAATATTGAAAATTACGTTCTAGCATAGAGCCACGGCAGCACGGATCGCAACTAGCATAGAGCCACAGCAGCACGGATCGCAACTAGCATAGAGCCACGGCAGCACGGATCGCAACTAGCATAGAGCCACGGTAGCACGGATCGCAACTAGCATAGAGCCACGGCAGCACGGATCGCAACTAGCATAGAGCCACGGCAGCACGGATCGCAACTAGCATAGAGCCACGGCAGCACGGATCGCAACTAGCATAGAGCCACGGCAGCACGGATCGCAACTAGCATAGAGTCACGGCAGCACGGATCGCAACTAGCATAGAGCCACGGCAGCACGGATCGCAACTAGCATAGAGTCACGGCAGCACGGATCGCAACTAGCATAGAGTCACGGCAGCACGGATCGCAACTAGCATAGAGCCACGGCAGCACGGATCGCAACTAGCATAGAGCCACGGCAGCACGGATCGCAACTAGCATAGAGCCACGGCAGCACGGATCGCAACTAGCATAGAGCCACGGCAGCACGGATCGCAACTAGCATAGAGCCACGGCAGCACGGATCGCAACTAGCATAGAGCCACGGCAGCACGGATCGCAACTAGCATAGAGTCACGGCAGCACGGATCGCAACTAGCATAGAGTCACGGCAGCACGGATCGCAACTAGCATAGAGCCACGGCAGCACGGATCGCAACTAGCATAGAGCCACGGCAGCACGGATCGCAACTAGCATAGAGTCACGGCAGCACGGATCGCAACTAGCATAGAGTCACGGCAGCACGGATCGCAACTAGCATAGAGCCACGGCAGCACGGATCGCAACTAGCATAGAGCCACGGCAGCACGGATCGCAACTAGCATAGAGCCACGGCAGCACGGATCGCAACTAGCATAGAGTCACGGCAGCACGGATCGCAACTAGCATAGAGCCACGGCAGCACGGATCGCAACTAGTTCTAGAATGTAAAATTATTGACTTATCGGCTACTAATCAGTTTTTGTATTACCATTCGAATTTTCGACCTTCACATTAATATCGTTATCAAGAAAGTTTAGCATCAATATTGCTGATAAGAACAATGTTAAGGTCGAAAATTCGAATATGAATAAAAACCTGATTAGTAGCCGATAAGTCTACAATTTAACATCATAATGCCTAATCAGAAAAGCTTACACACATACGTTAGTACTAGAATGTGTTGTAAGCTCGTGACCATGTCTGATACGGTCCTCCCGAGTCCCGTTGCCTGGTTTGGCGACCGTGCCGCAGTTAGTGTGCCCGGTTCTATCCGTCACCACACGCCGCGCGCTGATGATCGTGTGCACTCGGCTGCAGGGGCGGCGCGCGTGTGTGTGTGTGCATTGCACACTGCACTGTTTTGACAGAGTGGTCGCAGTATCATCAGCCCTGGTCACGGTAATTGATTCCATAGTGGATGAACGGAATCACTTCACGCCGCTCTCGGGTCAGGCGGAGGAGATTTATGAGCGGTTTGGATCTGGTTGCAAAGCTGACTACATATACGTGTCATGTTGATCTATGCATGTATGCATTATATATGACGACAATTACACCGCGTATAAGCACATCATCGAGGGCACGTGTCGTATTTTAAAAGAGATAAATGGTTGTATACACTGCAAGGCTGACAAAAGTGCTAACGTTCTGTTTGCTCTTGCCAATGGAAACACATTTTTGTGTTGACATTGCCACTTGATTCTAGTAGAATCGGTGAAGTTTCATCTGTGAGGCTGATAATTTTCGTGAATTTTTCGCTTTGGAGTATTCTTCAAAAACGTACAATAAAAACATAATGCTTTGTTCTGAAAAGTTGCATGACTGCTACAATTACAAAAAAAAAAAACAATGCTGTGACTTGTTCCTGGGCTTTTTATCAGTCACTTTTTGTAAGTTTTGAGACATGGGACTAAACATGAGCTACCTCTTTGTACATACCTCCTTGTACACACGGCCCAGACATCCCAGCAGGCCCAGGCGTTCGGGCAGACCCGGTCCTTGGCATATTCATTCCATTGACCCGTACTAGTCGCCACAATCCTACCATGCAGCGATGCGTGCGCGTCTGTAGGCTGAGGCGGCGGGTCACGCTGTTTACCTTATGCTGGCGGCAGATCGGTGGTTAGCACGCCGGTCTCCGACATCAGCTGCAGCGTCCTGTCTGCCTGACGGCTGCAGGCTGCAGGCCCTTACTGCAGAAATGGCTGACGACCGGCGCAATACGGCAGAAAGTCGACAGCAGCGGGGTGGTCTCCGTCGGGCTGTGTCGTGTGGGGTAGGTCCACAACAGTGCGTTGTTGTGGACACGCATTATATACGCTGACAGATAATTTTGCGCTGGCGCTGAAACCGTGGACGTCTCGGCCGACCTTTGATGTGTTTCTGTCGCCAAAAAACGTCCAAACCTTGCCGCAATTGCATAGGTCGTTCCTAAGTCAGTTACTCGTGTATTGTTGCATTCCCTTTTTGCTGTGGAGTATATCCGCTGTGTTTGATGAATTTGGATTACAGAATTATTTGTTCTGTGACCACTGTTTGCATTTGAGGGTTGCAAGCGCTTGTGATTAATGCTTAACGTCAGTTACAATGTGGACCACCCCAACACAGAACCGAAAGAAGACTGTTCGCTCAAGAGTGTTGGTTCAAGAGTTGTACTGCTGTCCCAGAACACTGATACTGATCATATCACGTCCAAATTAAAACAAAACAAAAACATTAGCCTATATAACCGTAAGTTGGTTGCAGCAGGAAGCATGTAAACAACATTATTGGATGTAGGCAGCATGTAGGTTTAACAACTTGCCAGACTTACGTAGGTACTTAATTGGCTACATAGTACAGTCAGCATGTCTTCACGTACCCCACTTGCGATCCATATGAGGTAATGTATGATAATATTAACAGCAAGCTGCCCTTGTCTCTCCCTTAAATAGGCCGAAATTAATTGGTGTCACTGATATTGATTATCGCATCTTTTCCAATTTTCCGTTGTATTTCCCAGCAGTAGGTACCTACCTACAATATTCATATTAAAATGATACTTGCTATCATTAACATCAACATTGTATGCATACGTTTAGTAGAAGCGCCTAGAAGCTGCCAGACGCTCTGCTTGTCAGCATTAACTGAGCTAACGAGTCACCACGTCGCTCCAAATCGCAGGTCGCGCTATTTCCGCCGCACTGCACCATCGGTAAAAACGTCTCCACCGCCGCTGCGCACGGCTCCCTCTGTCGTTCAAACCTCGCCGTTAACCACTCACCGACCAACCACCAGCCCGGCGGGTACATAAAAGACGTTTTTGTCCGCCGCCGATACGCGTTCCGATAGTGAAAACGTAGTAAACCAATCAGGGAGGCTCACGACAGCGTTCGACGCCCTCTCGAAAAACGCCGCCCCGTTCTGCGGTGGTATGCTTCGGGTTGTTTCGTGCTCACTTAAACTGGCATTCAGCAATCAGACGGTATTCATATTGCATACTTGTGTTTAATTTATACCGCGTCCAACGACCGACAGCTGTTCACATCGTCCTAAACTGATCCGCAGAGACTGTTTGCGTCATCACTAACTGACCGGCAGCGGCTCAGCTTAGCATGGAAGCCCAAGACGTTTCTCAGACGCGTGTTCAGCCCTGCGCGTGGGCGGCAGCTCTGAGTCTGCTGCACCCGCGGGCATCTCGGCCCGGTCGCCGCCGCCGCCGGCTCCACGTCGCCTCCGTTTACACCTGCGCCGACGCTCGCAAATATTTACACGATTTTTGCGCGGTGTAAATTCAGGCGATCTTGTGTTACCAAACAGACGCGCCGTCACTGGGTAATTATAGCGCACTTTTACGTGGAATGTTGATCATCGGGCGCGTCGTGCCGGGCGTCTGTTGGCCAGGTAAGACGCGAAACACGTCGGCGGCGGTGTTACACACGCCGGAGATCTACTGAAGCTTACTCGCGTGGAGACGAAACGTATAGAATGGAGGCCCTGTTGGGTTGGAGGCACAGTCGAGCCATGAATGTGTTTTTGTTTTAATATGTTGTTTTAATTTTGAAGGCCCAGTTTATTTTGGACGGCGACCTGCGACGTTAACGTCGTGAAGTCCAGGCGGCTGTTTTGAATTAAAAGTCATTAGTACTATTTTAAGCCGTGACAATTAATCACCGGTACAGTCGTCCAACGGCATCCTTTGCTAGGTGCGGGCCAGTGGAGGACGGTCGAATTAATGGCACGTGCCGGCAGCAGAACTAAAAATACTCGTGCGTCAAATGACGGTGACGTGGCGTTTTTGCGCGTAAACATCCTGCTGCGTCACCGCTGCCGCCGGATGTACGCTAGTCACCTGCGTTCGGACACCCAGACCGGGAGGCGGAGAGGACAGGGTCGACCAACGGCAGATGTGTCCCCGGGGGATGTACGCTAGTCACCTGGTTTGGACGGCATTGACAGGAGGCTGAGAGCGCAGAGTGTGTCTGCGGCAGATGCGACACTGGAGGATCGTAGCCACCTCCATCAATTACCGAATCGTCCGCCGGTGGACCACAGCGAATTAGCGTCACGCCTCTGTTGACGCATGGTGGCGGTAACCCCGTCATCGCACGGTCACCCCGTCATCAGGCGTCATCAGCCGTCATCTGTCCGGCGGGTCCAGCTGGCGGGGCGCGGCTCTCTGAGACCGGCCACCTGGCCACCGGACGCCACACTCATTGGACGGCATGATTTGCACCTCTCTCCGGTGGCAGGCGGTCCAGGCGGCGGTGTCGCTGCGAAGGTCACGATGGGGTCGTGTCGGGTCACCAACCCGCTGATCTGTGTGGCAGACAGGGTCTGGAGCGTGACGGCTGCCTTCCCAGCCCGTCTGGCTCCCTGGGGTTGTCTGTTGATCGTTGGTACGTCATGGTAGTGGCGGGTGTGCTGCTCCGCCTGATCAAATTTCTGTCATGGAGAGCCATGTTTGCGGCTGTTGAGTTCTGACAAACCATAATACACGGTGTTTTTCCAGTACTGGACTATTGGTCAACAACACCATCCTGGAAACTTGAAGAAACTGTTAATATGTCCTCTTGACCTTTTAATTGGCAATATGCTCCCTTGGGCTGCAGCTGTTGCCTTATATTGCAAGTGATGTCCCGGTCATCGGTATTAACCACGGGCCCACCAACCCCCAGCCCGGCCCGGTCCGGGCCCATGAACACCAAGCCCAGGCCCGGACCAGGCCCAGTCAAATTAATAATATTGAGGCCCAGGCCCGGTCCGGCCCACGGATTAAGCATATCAATATTTTCACAAAATTTGCAATCATCATCCTAGCATATTTACTTGTATACTATAAATGTGAAACAATGAACCAACTATGCTGACAAACAAAAAAACACAGCAACAGTGTGTTGCTGTGGAAGTGAACTGCTGGTTAAAATATTTGTAAGCTCTGACCTGAGCTTGCACGCATTACGTCAACACTTTCAGCCTAGGCCCGTCCAGAGCCCGGTGATTTCCTTAAATTTGAGGCCCGGCCCAGGCCCGGCTTATGGCCCATAGGGCCAGCCCGGCCCGTGGCGAACCCGCCATTGATGAGGGGGCCGTTTGACGCCCCCCCTACCTGACGAACTTTCGTAATATCTAAAAAACAAATAGTGCTATCAACTTGAAACTGTGAGTACCTACTCCTACATTAATTTTACGTCTTCTGTGCAAAAATGAAGCAATGTTGTTGGAATTGTTTTGAGATATAGCGAATTTAGTTACGTCACTACACGCGAGTTTGATGAAAAAAAATCAGCTAAACTTTAACAGGTCCCGTAAAAATGCTATATTTTGAGCAAAATGCAATAAAAACGTCAAAAGATGGCAAATAGCAAGGGCTACAAAATGGCTATCTCGGATGTTTAAAAATGTTGTTTTTACCACAAAAAGGGGGGAAAAGACAAATGCCAACAAAATAAAACTTTTCAGTTTTTGTTTTTGTTAAACGGAATATATACCATGGAAGGACGAGTGAGCGCTTCGCTCGCTCGTAATCGAAGAACCACATATGGGCAATTCCCCAAAAAAAATATAAATAATATCACCATTTTTGACTGACTTATGGCTTCTAAAGTATGGGTAACTCATGATGTATTCTTTTTAATTGTTTTTTTTAATGTTTTAATGACCAGCTACGAACAAATGAACGTCGCTGCTGCATTTCTGAGGCAAAACTGCTCCAGAAACATGCCTTTTTTATTTATATTGATCAATTTCGAATTTTGACCTTATGTGACTTGACCTTGACCTGAGCTTGACACTAACTTCACTTAAATGAAGTCGGGTGGTAAAACTATCACTATCGATTTATACGTGTAAAATAAACCATAAAACATGTGTCGCATGACTTTCGTAGATATTTTGCGCATAGTGACCTTTTATGACCAGTGCCCGGTTCTTATAGCGGCACTTACCAGTAAGTGTGACTTAGGCCAAGGTGACACTTTCCAAAGGGGAATAAATAGATAGATAGATATACTTTTATTCCGGACATTATGTCCATTTCCACAGGGTAGCATTCATTGCATACAGCACATATCAGTCATACCGCATACAACAATCAGACTGTAATACAAGTTACAACACAAGAATTTAGGTTACATGACGTTCAAGTTATGCCAATTCCAAGAGTCATATGATTGTCTTGCAAACCATGATCTCTTAATCCTAGATAAATAGTAGGTAGTCCAATAGCAATAGAGCAATATTATATCAATAGTAGAATAGGGACTTTCGGCGTCGGTTCTTATAGCCATACTTAAAGCCTCCCTAAGCAAAGTGTCACTTTGGTTAGGGTGGCTTTCTCTCAATTCAGTGAAACGTGTTTTGCATCTCTAATTTTCAGTTTACCCCAGACAAACAGGTCGACTCAACTTTCCCCAAGCGACCTCCCAGAGGAAATGTTTGACGCTAAAAGCGTGCAACGCTAACGCGTAGCACTGCTTTCAGCCGTCTCCGAGTTTGGATTACTCAAAAGTCCAAACCCTGCCTGACTAGCAGCGGTTAGGATGGTACCACCCTCCCTAACCAAGTCACACTTACCGGTAAGTGTGACTAGAGGTTTGTACGGTCATAAGAGCGGACGCAATTTTCGTGCTTAGTGCGACCCGAAGTTAGGGTGACTACAAGAGCCGAAAATCGAGTTCACACTAACCGAAAAGTGCGACTTAGCTTAGGATGGCTTTAGGGTGACTTTAAGTGTGGCTATAAGAACCGAAACTCGAATGTCAAGTGTCACTTGGCCTAGTGCGGCTGGTTAGGGCGGCTATAAGAGCCGGGCCCTGACCTTGACCTTGACCTTTGCCAATAATCTCACTTTAGATTATGCGGGATGTGTAGAATATAATTTGAGAGCACTTTGGGCGATCATGGTCTGCGGTCATAATCGAAGGCTTTGGATGGAAAGCATGGCCCACACACTCAAATAGATCGATTTTGACCATCTCACATATCTATTACCATCTCACCATCTCACATATTTAGCATACGCATTACGAATATGTATTTGCATGCATTTACTTACATCAGTCAGTGAGAATATTTTCGACAGTCTGGGCCCTGTTCTCAGCGAGCCCCGGTGTAGTGTCTGGCAGACTCTGGGCCCTGTTCTCAGCGAGCCCCGGTGTAGTGTCTGGCCGACTCTGGGCCCTGTTCTCAGCGAGCCCCGGCGTAGTATCTGGCCGACTCTGGGCCCTGTTCTCAGCGAGCCCCGGCGCAGGGTCTGGCCGACTCCCGGAGTATGTTCTGCCCGGCTGGTACTGTCCACATCTGACCACCCTCCGTTAGCGACACCGGAGCTCCGTCGGCTGTGCCGACACCTCACAGCGCCAGCCAGCCATGTAGTTACCCCGTCCCTGTCGGCCGCTGTCCGTCTCCCTGGTGACTGGTCTCATCCTCCCCACCCCTCGTCACTCCTCTGCTGCTCCCCTCCCTCCCGAGTCAAAGACTGTGGGGCGCGTCGGCTGGACCATCCCGTCCAAACAAGGCTACACAGAGACCGACGAGACAGACGGGCGACAGAGCGCCGAAATCCCGCTGTCTCGCTGTCTCCCGCTGTCTCCTCCAGCCACTCGGTCGGAGACATGGGGAGACCTTCCCAGCAGTGGGCAGTGACGCTGACTACGGCGGCGGGCGGTCCGGTCGCCGACGGACGAGTGACGCCGCCAAAGAGCACCGACAGGCCGCCACACAGACGGCAGCAGCCCGCCGCGCCGTCTGTTGTTTCAGTTGCCGGGTAGGGTGGGGGACTGTCGCGCGGGGAGCTCTGGGCCACGTCCCTCGCCACGCTGTACTGCTGTGAACGGGGAGAAGCGGACCACCCTCAAAACCGTGCCGAACAGTCGAGTTAAAATTAAACAACACGAAGGTTGGCGAAATTTAACTTTATTTCAATCATGCATTTGATAGAGATTTGGTGATAGTTGATAGTTGATACTGCTTTGCTTTACTCAGAGACCACACAATTCCGTTGAGCTCCAAAGTCCACAGCGTCGTCCCCGCTGCCTACTCCCTGGTTTGCGGCGGTGGTTGTCCAGCGCGGCGTGTCTGGCGGTTGATTCCCCACACCAGCCGGGCCGACTGGTGTGGGTGAATCAGGAGGGCATGGGAGGGACGTCTGCGCTGTCCGTTCCGCTGTCTGTGCCATGTCCTGAACTGGCGCCCTGCGGACTGTCTCGTACCACAGCCGCAACATCTGCGGTCGGCATACCCCTCCCCCCCTGTCTCCCCTTCCTTCCCTCCCTCCGTTCACAGATGCCGTCCTGACCTCTGACCGGGCGGTAATCCCCTCCGGGGACGGGCGGCACGCGTCCCCGGCACGTGCCTCGGTCAGGGGACGGGGGAGGGGGGGGGGGGGGGGGGGGGCGGCTGTGGACACAAGCCGATCCCAGCTCTCCTCCCAGCTCCTGTCGTCACCCGTGTTCTCCGCAGCCGCCGCCGCTTCCGCCGCCGATTGTGACGTCATGGTGCGGCGGAATCAGACGCGCAGTGCGAATGTGGCGTGCGCGAGCCGATAGCGGCGCAGACTCGAGGTCGGCGACCCGATAGTGGCGCGGCCAAGACAGATTTCGGCGAGGTTTATGTGAACGGCAGCGGTCCGGGACGGTCCGGACTCGCGGCACCAGCCTGTCAGCGGCAGACGCCGGCACTGCATCCGCTGTTAGTCAAACATGACCTGGCGCTCATTTTGGGAGAGGTTTATCGCAGCTCTGCGATAAACGCGTCCATTTGAATGCGTTACGCTGTTTGGGTGATAACATTGAAACAGTGGCGGCGGAAGGTATTTTCGGATGGAGGGGGTGCAAAGAAACACAGGGGGCCCCTCGGTCAAAGCCCCCCCCCCCCCCAACACGGCAAATGGCCCCCTCCCCCACAAAAAATGGCGTTAAATGGCATCTCCTCGGATTCAGTCCACTATATTGTGTAGGACCTCTAAATGGTAAAAAAAAAACGTGGGACAGTCCCATGTTGAAGTCTCAGGTCTTCCGAGGGCCCCCTCAGGCCTACCGAGGGCCCTCTCAGGCCGACTGAGGGCCTTCTGTCGGCCATAGAGGGCCTTCTGTCGGCCTTAGAGGGCCCCTAATGCTGGCTGGGGGAACCTCGCGTCCCTCTGACATTTTTTTCCTCGGTAAAAAAATAAAATAAAATAATCTTCATATTTGAGGTTCATCTTTAATATCTGTATGCTGCAAAGAACACCCTGCAGTAGCCTTTCTCATAAAGAATTTTCACAATCTTACTACTGTAGTAGAATTGTAGTTTCAAGTTTACTACTTACTACTGTCGCGTGTTTCATAAAGCGTAGTACTTTGTATTGTTGTAGGTTAGTAAAAATGGCATGATAGTAATCTGCTGCGTGAAAGACAAAACAAGGACTTTATAAATTGCTGTGATATATTGGTAAAAATTAAACGAAATACGAAAAAGCATTCTAATATTTTTAAAAGGAAATATATCATTGTATGAAAAAGAAAACAACAAACCTAAAGAACAAACGAAACAATTTAAAATAGCCAAACTTAAAAGGTAGTAGTCAAGAACATTACAAAAGGATATTTATGGACAAAGATGGATATGGATAAAGGACATTTATGTTGATTGAAGAAACCATACATTTTGTTGTGCTTCAAATGGATGTATCATAATTACCTGCTTATGATGATAACGTTAAGTAAATAAACTCATTGCCAATATCATGCCAACATTTCCACCAAACATCACTACCTACAGCCGTACAGCGAAAAACTCACCTAAATGATTCAGGCACATCCCATGTTGTCATGTTGATCCGTTCTCTAAATATTCGTCTGTTTCTTCTCCTCTCTCTTCTCTCATCTTCCATACCGTTCACGAGTATAGGGCGAGTATAGAGTATACGAATATAGGGCGGTAGGTATAGAGCGAGATAAAGATTGGCTGGTCCATAAGTTTTTACTACGGAAAGGAGCATGTGTTTATTTGGTAGTAGAGTTGTAAATATTGTTTTACAACTCTACTACCGTCGGAAAATCAGCTGACCATTATGAAACAGAACGCGTCAATTTTCTTACTAACTAGTAGTAACATTGTAGAGTTGTAAAGTTGTAAAGTCTCGAGTGTAGTAAGTAGTAGTTTTTGTTTTATGAAACACAATTTTACAACTTTACTACACAATCTTACAACTATACTACAAAATTGTACTACCAAACCTTTATGAGAAAGGCCACAGGAGGGGGCAATTTGTGATAAGGGGGGCATAAGGTAACCCCACAAAAAACTCACCGTATTTGTCCCACTATATTTTTAGAGTGGCATATTGTCAACATTCTTCCCTTTAAAAAATCGAAACATCATTCATTTTTTTCTCGAAATAGGGGCCTCCGGGCCCTATTTCCAAAGGGGAGCATACGGCCAAGGGGGCACGTACGGACCTGTAGGAGGGGGAAATTGCCCTGTTTGCCTCCTCCCCCTTGGATGATTCTATGCTTCGTGAGTGCCACAGAAAAAAAAACTCGTGCGCACTCACTCAGCAAAGATATTCTTATCTTCCCTGGAAAACTCGAAAGATTCTATATAACTTCTTGGAGGGCCCCTCTTACAAATTTATGGGGGTAAACTCATGTTTGTACCCCCCCCCCCCAATTTCTTGAGTGGGGGGCAGCTTCCCCCCCCCCCCCTCTTCCGCCGCCCCTGCATTCAAATGTTTGCTATTGTCAGCTTCAGAAGACCATATGGTATAAGTGGAAATCCGTAGATAAAGCGTCCTGTGTATTGTCCTATATCACAGGAGTCAGGAATTCAGACAAAAATCGCCAGTGTCATCCTATGTGCCTGGTATGGCACAGTAACTGTGCCTGGTATGGCCTGCCTGGTATGGCCTGGTAAACACGACACTGGTATGCAGCTGCTGCACGGTTCATTGCCAGAGGGGCACGTTCGGTCGGGGATTTGTCAGCAGGGTGCGGCTTTGGCATAAACCGGGATGGTGCTATGCTGATGTCGACTTCACTATTTTTGACGTGTAGACAATTTTTGGACAGCTGGAAACATGAAACTGTTTTTCTTCTGTGTCGTCATGCGGACCCTTCCCCTGCACCCCCCCCCCCCCCCCCTGCACCCCGCGCGGGCCGTCCGTGCGGATTACCCTCCCGCTAATCCCGGGCTGTCCTCTGACGCCTCAGCCCGCTCTGGAGTCTGGAGTGCTTCTCGAGTGTCGAGCCGCGCCGAAAAAGACGCCCCGGATGAAGGGCGCCGGCGCGCCTCGGCAGCAGGCCTGGCGGATCCGACACGCGCGTAGGTCCCCGACGGCGACCCCTGTCCGTCAGCGCCGGTATCCGGCCGACCCCTGTCCGTCAGCGCCGGTATCCGACCGACCCCGGTCTGTCAGTCCTCGGCGTCGACTCTGTTGACTCTCCAGTCTCCAGTCTCCAGTATAACACAGCCAGCTAATCCTGTTTGTAGACGGCAGCTGGCCAGAGCCATCGGCCGCCGACCGTAAAGTCGCCGCCGACGAGGCCCTGTCGCTGCCGACGGTCCCGGGAGCAGTAAACAGGCGTCACGCGCGTCGTCCGGCCGTCCGGCGGTGACTCCAGTGTCGGCTCGGTCCGGCCGCGTCGCCGTCAGGACGAGGACGAGCGGCCCGGTTTATTTATGAAGATGGCTGCCCGATTTCGCCGGAATGTCCCACCGGACGTGCCTGAGACGCGCAGTGTGCGACAAAGCCGGCGCTGTGTACGGGACAGTGTCTCCGATGCCGATCGGGGATGTTCGATGGTCGAACCGCTGTCGGCCGTCACTCCCCGTCTCAGTGGACATTGAGCGGTGCGGCTGTTTGCCAGTCTGTTTTCGGAATTGCATTGGCAAACCTAACTGCAATCCGTTGTCCTCGCATTCTCGCACGCACAGCGAATTTCCATCGGGTTGGGCGCGTGCAGTATCGCGGCGGCATCTTCCACAGCGGCTTCTCGTCTCTCCTTGGACGCCTCCCAAGTGCTCAATAAGCAACTCGTCAGCTCCAGCACCCCTGCCTATTGACGATGCTTTGCAGCTTAGGTTCGCCGGCGGGTCGCCACTCGTTTAAGTCCGCTGCCCCGCGGCGTTGGCTCCGCTCCCGGTGTTAATCTGCCACTCGAGAGACAAACTGGAGTCGGGAGGAGGGCAGCGGAGGACGGGGGCCGTCTCCGGCGCCGCCCTCCGTCTGCAACTTACAGGCTGACGGCGCGTCACAGCCGCCGGCGGGTCGCCGTGACGGACGCTGCCTGCCAGCGGGGTGACGGGGTGGGAAGCGCGTGACAGGCCGAGTGTTCCAGTTGGGAAGGCCGTCACTCTCTCGGCTGTGCGGTGCCGCTTTCCGTGCAGACTGCAGCGTGCAGGGTGTCGGCGCGGTGCGATAAACACCGATTTCGCTGTATGTGGTCGGCGGCTCGTCTCGGAGTGGCGGCAGAGGTCGGCCGGTCGGTCGGTGGCAGTTATAGGCCCGGGACCACCCTGCTCGTGCCCGGCCCCGACCCGGACAGTGCCGCCTCTGTGATGTCAGCGGCGGGGAGGCGCGATTTACAGCGGCTATTCTGGGCTGTCCGGCGCCGCGGCGGCATGATTTGGGGGGACCGCCGCGTCCTGCAGCCGTGAGCTATGACGGAACACATGGCTGGCGATGTGGATAGAGCCGCCGACACGACGACGACGACGACGACGACGCCGCCGCTGCCGCCGCCGCACGCTGGGTTTGACGCAGAGGTTCCCAGCGATCTCCTCCGAGCGAAGTGACGTCGAAAGGGCTCGGCACTCCACCCGGCGCTCCACACCCCATGCTGCCGCCGCCACCCCTTCGACAGCCGTGTAACTGGTGTGATTTGGTGTCGGCCGTGGACCTGGCCTCCTGGCTGGCGCCGCCCGGCCGTGTCCGCCGGAGCAGGAGACACGGTGCTTTAGCCGGCCGGCTGCCCCGCCGGTCCCGACACGCACGTGCCGGCGCCGGCCGAACGGAGCGGGGCACGGCCGGAAACCGCGGTCCAGGCGCGCCAAATCAGCCGCGGTGCTGGAAACCGAGCACGGCGCCGCGCCGCCAGCCGTGAAGATAGGCTCCGAATCGAGCCGACACGCTCTGAGGCCGGCCCCGCCCGACGCTGCCTCACGCGGAATGCCGAAAAACACGCCACGCCGTAAGCGTCGTATGCTTCAATGAGATCGTGACGCGGGCGCGCGCCACGAGCTGACGGTGTGGCGCGCCCCGTATTTTTGGCGCGCCCGATGCGGCGTGACAATGTGTGGCGCAGCGAACGGGGCAAATGACGCGGCCGACGTGACGCGGCGGTAAAAACAGGGCGCATTCTCCGGGTGCCATCCACGTGACAACAACCCGAGCTGCTCTCTTCTGAGGAGCACCTAATCAGGACTGCAGGCCGCGGCAATTGATGAGCTTTCCCAGTCCGTCGACGTTTTTGTCCGTGTTTTTGTGTCCCCGCCTGACGCTATGAAGATCAGACGCTGTTTGTGAGGTGCCCCGGTTCATTTGTCACGTGCTTCTGACACGTCTGTCACGCCCCGCCAGAAGGTTTCCTGATAGGGCACAGCGCTGTAGTGTGACACGTCTGACGAATGTTCGTCCGTATCAGAGGCGAGCGAATCTCACATGGAGATTTAGATCCACTTACGCGATTGGGCGATGTGTCAAACAGCGGCTACCGCGGACTACTGGCGGTCCATCAAATGCCGATCGGACTGGTATTTAGTCCGGTTTGAATGTTTTGCACTCCTCCGCTAACGCCGAATGTCCGTGTTTTTAATAAAAAGCGGTTAGGAAAACCTTAAGTGCCCCTGGAGTCGTTGCTGACATGTAGTCGTCAAGGCAGCATAATGTATAGCTTGTCTTCTTCGGTAGCCGTGTTTGGTTTATAAGTGTTTTGCGCAAAAAAGGGGCTGCTGGGAGTTGTCGGCGCATAAATTCCGGGTATGTTGCCATCTGTGTGTTACAAACTGTTCCATGACAGTGCTTGGTGTTTGCTGGGTCTTCTGACCCAAAATTACCACGTATAAATACCATCGCCGCAAAATATTTATCCCACTGCTAAAGTTGACCACACACTGGGCATCTATTGCATTTATTAATCTCCCAATCACTATGTATAATTCAATATTAAGAATGCTAAATGCTAAAATGCAACCTTATGACCGGAGGATTAGAAACGTCTTCAAATCTGTCATTTTGTTATCACAATTCTCTATTCGATCTCTATCTCTCAATGTGCTGGTCCAATCGCCTTTAAACTCCCTCATCTCATCTCCCTCTCCTTTACTCGGTTTTTGTTTCGCCCGAGGCTTCCTCCCCCTCTTCACACGTGTTTCCTCTGAACCGCCCCCGGCGGCGGCGACGGAACACATGTTTTAATTTCCCTCCTCGGCGTCAGGGGGAGCTGCCACCCCTTTGCCGTCGTTTTTCATTAGCTGGCCAATCTATTAGACGGCGGCCGCATAGCGATCAATGGGTGGCGATCGCCCACTCCCCCGCGCCTAAGTAGATGTTCCATGTCCATAATTGATGGTGATTTATATCTCGGTCGGACTCTCTCGTTGCAGATTGGAGGAATCGTTGTTGTACTAGCCTCGGCGATCCTATTGCAGATTGTCCGCAGTCTAGTTTTCGTGTTCTGTGATCGCAACTGAGGCTGATTTGCGTACTGCCGGCACCAGTGCCGGTGCTGTGACACTGAGTGCTCGAGTAGAGGAGAGTGCTCGCCGCGGTGGAGCTCGCTCGAGTCGAGGAGAGTGCTATCTGCGGTGGAGCTCGCTCGAGTAGAGGAGAGTGCTCGCTCGAGTAGAGGAGAGTGCTCTCTGCGGTGGAGCTCGCTCGAGTCGAGGAGAGTGCTCGCTGCGGTGGAGCTCGCTCGAGTAGAGGAGAGTGCTCTCTGCGGTGGAGCTCGCTCGAGTGGAGGAGAGTGCTCTCTGCGGTGGAGCTCGCTCGAGTCGAGGAGAGTGCTCGCTCGAGTAGAGGAGAGTGTTCTCTGCGGTGGAGCTCGCTCGAGTCGAGGAGAGTGCTCGCCGCGGTGGAGCTCGCTCGAGTCGAGGAGAGTGCTCGCCGCGGTGGAGCTCGCTCAAGTAGAGGAGAGTGCTCTCTGCGGTGGAGCTCGCTCGAGTCGAGGAGAGTGCTCGCTGCGGTGGAGCTCGCTCGAGCGAGGAGAGTGCTCGCCGCGGTGGAGCTCGCTCGAGTGGAGGAGAGTGTTCTCTGCGGTGGAGCTCGCTCGAGTGGAGGAGAGTGAGAGTGCTCTCTGCGGTGGAGCTCGCTCGAGTCGAGGAGAGTGCTCGCTCGAGTAGAGGAGAGTGCTCGCCGCGGTGGAGCTCGCGCGAGTAGAGGAGAGTGCTCGCTCGAGTAGAGGAGAGTGCTCTCTGCGGTGGAGCTCGCTCGAGTCGAGGAGAGTGCTCGCTGCGGTGGAGCTCGCTCGAGTAGAGGAGAGTGCTCTCTGCGGTGGAGCTCGCTCGAGTGGAGGAGAGTGCTCTCTGCGGTGGAGCTCGCTCGAGTCGATGAAAGTGCTCGCTCGAGTAGAGGAGAGTGCTCACCGCGGTGGAGCTCGCTCGAGTAGAGGAGAGTGCTCTCTGCGGTGGAGCTCGCTCGAGTCGAGGAGAGTGCTCGCCGCGGTGGAGCTCGCTCGAGTCGAGGAGAGTGCTCGCCGCGGTGGAGCTCGCTCGAGTAGAGGAGAGTGCTCGCCGCGGTGGAGCTCGCTCGAGTCGAGGAGAGTGCTCGCTGCGGTGGAGCTCGCTCGAGTGGAGGAGAGTGCTCTCTGCGGTGGAGCTCGTAGCTCCGGCGCCGCACGCTCCGGTCGCAGCTGGCTTGTGGCGGTGTTCCTTGTAGCACCACTGGCGGGCGGCGCGGTCGCAGATTGCGCGTGGCAGTGCGGTGTTAGGAGCGCTGCTGGGGTCTGCAATAAGCAGCCGCTGGTGTCGCAACGGGGCATTATAGTGAGAGTTACGGCCACGAGGCGACACAGTTAAGCCCAGCGCCGGTCACTAGACTGGGTACATACACGCCGAGACCACACTCTAGTATAAGGCCTCTGTTCACTGGATTCTCTCGACTTCTCGAGATGTGGTGCTGGTGCTGGTCTTACCCAGTGACTTATACTGACCGGCTTGTTGCTGGGTAGTTACATTCAGACATGTCTGACCCGAAGCAGATCTTTGATTTGTGCAGTAGGAGTATATGCAATTTTCGGGACTTGAACCTTGGACATAATGTCGTTGCCAGATTCGGACAAGGACGAGACTAATGCTTCGCCTGCACTGAAGTTTGCCGTGTCGATGCTACGCCTGTGCAAGAGTTCTGGAAGGCTTCTCTACAATGTATTGTATATGCATTGTCGAGCTACATTTGGGTCTTTTGTCAAGTTTTTTTTTTTGCTGCGAAACGTCAACCTATTATGTGGGTCGTGTCTGGAAAGCCTGGTAAGTTGTAGATGTGTTATATGGGGAGTCATAAAGCTACGCCATGATTAGTTTTAGGTTATCAAAACACTTTTTTGTGCCCATAAGTGTTGCCGAAAATTATGGGTGGTAGGTAGTACTTCACGATGTTTATATGAAAGGCATGCCTTGTAAATGTGTAATGAACCGGTCCGCTTTGATGATGTTCTGGAGTTTAGAACAGGAATCAGTCTAACTAATAGAACCCTTTTGAACGAGAAACGAGAGTTTATTTGTTGTTGTTCAAAACGTTACGGAAATGCACATTTCAGAACAATATTTGACCTCAAATTATTTGTTCCTTTATATCACAAATCCATATATTCGAAGAGTTCGTGGATTATGCTTCTATTAATTACCCAGAGGCCGGTAGGGTCTGTTTTAAGATCGTTGGTTTTCATCGACATACACATTTGTGCCATGGCCACATAGCCCGTTGCCGGATACTCTGACCTCCTCCTAAGGTCAGCTGTCTGACGTGTCGGAACTCCGGAGGAACCTCATCCCTCTGGCGACAGATCACGGAGAAACCTTACCCTCCGACGACACATTGCGGAGGAGCCTCGCCTCGCGCGCTCTGACGACATATCGCGCCCTCCGCTAATGCATTCCATTTCATATGCGGCGGCTCGGAGGCGAGAAAAACGACCGGCGCCGTTTCCGCCGCCCGCCGAGATGCCGCCGGCCCGCGCTCCGTCGCCGCTGCGAGACAGGCCGGAGAGGGAGGGACACAACAGAGAGAGAGAGAGCGGGGAAGCCGCAGGGGTGGCGCGGGTATGACTCACCCCTCCCTCCCCCAGCGGCGGTCGACGATCTCGACACGATTTTATGGCCACCCTGGGAGTCGGGGCCATTTTTCAGTGGCAAATTTTCTGAGGGAGCGCTCGGGTATTGACGGGGGTCGGAGGGAATTAATGATTTCTGCAGATAGCTGCGGGGATTAATGCTTGGCTGAGTCCACGCATATTCTGCAAGAGACCCGACTAATGGCTTTGTCGCTGAGCCGATGATTTATTTATGCATATTTCCGGCGGTTAAGTGCGCCGGGGTTGGTCGGGGTCTGAGTACTCAGACATGTGCTCCGAGTGGGGCTGGACTGGCGCCGGAGTTTCTGGCGCTGTGACAAGCCGCTGAATTTTTGATAAATGGCGGCGAACTTCTGCCTCTGGTGTGTTGATTGAGCTTGGTGTGCGCTCTGGCTGCGGCAGGCGCCAAGCATTGCGAGTGCAGATGAACCCATGAGTGTGTTATTATATTATCGAAACCGTCGTTCGAGCATTCTTTGTCCGTGTTATTGTATCGGACGCCTTGTTTTGATCTCTTATATTAATACGTGTGCTATTGTTTCGTAATTTATGTAAATAGGAAATTGAATCGCTTTTGTCTGCTTTGTATGTCAGCCTTCGGCAGTATACAAAGTAAAACGGCTGCAGCCGTCTCTTTCCATCACTGAGGTCCGGCTCCCCCCGCTCGCTGTTTTTATATCAGAGTCGGCCTCATTGTCTTCCCGTTTGTCAGTTTGATCAGCTAAATAGCCGTGTGTTTAACGCTCCCTTTCTGTCGCTGATGGGCATGTTTCCGGACCATGTCATGTAGCTGAAACTGGCGGAACATCTCTACCAGCGTGTTCGTGTGGTGTTACACTGTTACAAGCGCAGAATGCACTGGCATTAGGCGTTTTGTATTTGCCGAAGCTTGTCTCGAGTTCTGTTGAGGCATGTGAATTAATTGATTATTCCATATCTTCATATTTTATGACAGGCCTTTTTATTTTACGACAGTGTAGTCAGAAATATAGCTATTGACCTTCCAAACATTTGACCCTTGCAGGCCGCCCACGCCCACACGCACACCACTCTACGCAGCACGTTCTGGATTTATGCCGTGTATACCCCCACACAGAGACAGACACTCGCTCACTACATCTAAATCAACTCCCATTGACAGCAGTATACGGGAACAGAAAATGGCGCCGCTTCGGCAAATGTACCGGCGTCGGGGCAATCATGCAAATGTATTCCTGTGAGCCCGTCGGGCCTGGGCCGGCGTGCGAGACATTCTCTCTGGCGTGTCAAGTGCCGCTTATCGTAAGGTGCTCCGCTAATGCATTCTCCTGTTTCCACTGCACTCTCCGTCTGCACATACGATGCACGCTGATCGTGAATGTCGGGTTCGAAGCTGCGAGAAGCGTGTTCGACGAGAGAAGTACATTGCGAGTTGCGATGCGGGGGTTGTGGCCGGCGCCGATGCTCCGCAAGGAACTATTTTGAGCGTTGGTGAACGCAACCATCGGGTGTTCTATTTGTTTTTGGACAAGTATGAAATTATGGACTAGATCGATGTTCGACATTGCTATTTTTATGCTCACGTTGAACAAGGTCTGGCTTCTCAAACCTTGAGTTCGCCAGACCTAAGATGTTTGTATTGCTATGTTTCCGGTGACGTAAAGGATATCGGATGCGGCATAGATACCTACTAAAGATATTATCAATAATTTGCTGTTAGTTATAATTTATAAATGTGTATGATGGATGGCTGTTACGAACATTGTAATTATAATAATATGATAGAAATTGTAGCCTATGCTCACGTTACGAAAAATTAAAAATAATGAGGAAAAGACGAAAGATAAAACAGGCACAGTGGCCCAGGGACGGTTAATTTTGTCTTTAGTCTTTTCCTCATTATTCTTTTTTTCTCGTAGCATCAACATATGCTACAATTTCTATAATCTAGTTTGAACTGTGTTGTATACCCGATGGTACCTAGTTTTAAACGTTAAAGCAAACCACTTTTTCGTCTTATTTGCATGCTGATTGTGAGTAGCTTTGTTGTCCTCTCTAATGTTTAATTTTAGTTCGTAAATGGGAAATATCCAGTTCCGGCCATACCACCCGCGAGTCACAATATCATCAATATCACGAATCCATATCACAATATTTCCTCCCCACCTCTCCGTTTCCGGTGGCTGTTTCTGCCTCTGTCTCTCAGACCGGACATCCGGTGGATCAGGGGCGTCTCCAGGCCCGCCCCGGGGCGTCCCCCCATGGCCGGGCCGCCACCGCACTGCCGGATCAACGGGCCATCTCATGCCCTCTTTGTCATGGTAATCCGCTTTGCGGGGCAGGCGCGCGGCCGCTCGCGCCTCCGTTGCCGAGCCCCTCTTGCTGGCGGCCGACGCAGCGCCGCCCTGCATTTGCACGCCTGATCAGAGCGGCTCCGCGTGCAATAAGGGCCTGGGCGTGTACAGTGTAATGGATCCGCGTGGCGTGCGTGGCACTCGCCGCTCGTTATAAATGGTGCCGCCGTTATTGTTGCGATCCGGCGCGGCGCACCCGCATTGGCCCCATTTGACAAATGAAGTGTGGCCGGTGCCGCGGCGGCCTGGCCGTTTGTGCGCATTTCGGAGGGGACGCCGGTCCAGAGCTGCCGGCAGCTCTCCTTGCGCCGTGACGGCCCCGTTGGAGTCGTTCCAGTGTGTGTATTGTGGCACTGATGGGCGGGACGCCAGCCACGGCCGGCCCAGACCAGCTTGTTCGGCGCCGACCGCCCCTGAACGTCTCAGAGATGTCTTCCAGTCGATGAACTTGTCTCGCCGCCGCCGACAAACGGCCCAATTATGCGCGCCGTGCCGGAGCTGTTACGGAGGCGGCGCGCCGCCCTCGCCGCCAGGGGACGCCTCTCGCGGCACGACCGTCACGCGCCGACCGGCCGACACCGGCCCTCATTACCGTCTATCTGCTGCTCTGTTAGTCGCAACGCGTCTCCCGTTTCACGGCGCATTCCTGGCTCACGGCTCGGTATTTATTTACTGCCCTGGCAGCGGCGGCGCGGCGGCCGTTCAGACGTCTCCGGCGCGGCGTTATCGTCGCCGTCGCGTTGTATCTGTCCCACCGCCGCCGGCGGCGACAACAGCGTTTGGCGGCGCCTTAAGTTCGCGGACTGTCGGCGAGAATGTCGACGAGGTGATCGACGCAGGTCAATTTGCGAAATGGAGACGATATGTCACCGTGCCGAGCGTTTAGTCTCGTGTCAATTTATGGGGCAAACAGTCATTTTTTATCGCCCGAGGCGCTGGCTGTCGCCGTGAGGCGGACGTTTGTGCGGAAAATGGAAACGGTGCCGGGGCTGAGAATAGAGCCCCAACCCTGTATAGCGGCGCTGCTATGACACAGGCCAGGCTGGGCAGCTGCCGGCTCGAAGGGCGCTGCTCGATGGACGCGTCATACTCGGTCAGCTTTTTGCTGAAAGGAGAAACTCCAGCTCGTTTGGGATTTTTTTCAAGGTCCTTTTGTTTGGACAGACGTGCCATAAATAGGGCTGTTTTCACAGGGGGCTCGGCGATCGTTATACAGATTCATCCCTGAAAGGCGGCCATCAGATCGGCGCAGAGGCGGGACGGGCCATGTTTCGATCGGCTCGTTTGTCGCGGCTGAAGGCTCCGAGAGCGGCTACCCGGGCCTGTCAGAACTGAGAGTGCCGGCCTCTAATCCGGCTGATACGCGGTGTGTTCAGCGGGGTTCAGCGGTGTGTTCAGCGGGGTTCGGCGGTGCTCGCGGCCACTCTGGCTCGCGGTTCACCTGGTCAGCAGACAAAGCTACCCTTTGGTTACGTTCCACACGAGGGGCCACGTCACCTGGTCTGGACAGCGTCAACTGCATCAGGCGGCTCACGCACCACCGCGCACTAATAATGCCCTCATACCCTTTTCGATCCCCTGCCTTACAAGAGGCTCTCAAACTGAATGTGGCATACTTGCCAGCCAATGTCAGTTAACCTTCACACGTGTATCGCAGCATGTCAAGTAGTCTATCAATTCATATTATAACATCACAATTGTATGTAACGGAATGTGTAGTACTATGATTTCGCTCGTTCGACAAAATAGTGCAATTTGCGTTTTGATGGGCGTTTTTGCAATTCAAGTTTTCTTCCAAAAATAGTAATTGTTTTTCTATCAGAATATTGGATCTTGAGAGTTCTCGCAATATCTGCTTGCTAAAACCTGTTACTAACGTGAACTAAAATTTGTCACCAGGCCTTCGAAATAGTTGTTTAATTTGTTGAGCTCACAAGGTCATTGTCAACCGTTGAGTGATTGAGCGAGTTATCGGAGTCCCCACTTTCTATTCACACCAGGACCCCAGCCGTGGCTGTCTTCCCAGCCTCCTCTCGCAATCTCTGCTGAATACTGCTCACAATCCCGCCGTTGAATACCGGCCAAACAAAGCGGAGTCACCGCGTGCCCGCGCTTTTTACTCGCCTGCTTTCGCGCCTTTTTCCGCGCGCCGATCGGTCATTTTCTGAGGACTCCCATCGATGACAAATGCGGCGCTGGTGGCAAAAACGTCGCGCCGGTCAGCTGACGGCCGGGCCGGGGTCACGGAATGCGTGCCGCCGAGAGACGGGTCGTTGTTTTCCCTCGGCGATGAACACGCGCTCGGTGCCGCAGGGGTGAAGGAGGCGGCACAGGGGAAGGTAAATCAGCACCTGTCTGGCCAGCGGGCCGTCTCCCTGATGACAGTCGATGACCTCGGCACGCGTCCACCGTCTGCTGGGCGACCGGGGTCGGCAGAGGCCAGGCGAGTGAGCAGCCATGACCCACACGGGGAGAAGCGTCCAAGGAAGGAGTCATGCTGGCAGCCCCTGGTGCGGGATTGCGTTTTGTCGGATCGCTTCGTTCCGGCGACTCACTGAAATTCAGCTGCCTGGCGTTCAGTGGAATAAATGGCTTTTCTGAGAATATCTCTGCAAATACCCTCGCAAGTCGTCCCAGTATCAAGCTCAACATCTGGCTTCAGTGAAATATTTATCAGTTCTGTGGATGAATATTTTCACGAAACGTCATGTCCCTGAAGTTTATAATGCCTTGATACAACTTCTTCTTATGCGAACGCAGGCTCCGCTGTCTGCATGTCTCCTGAATCTCACTCAGTTTTGAACTACGACCCCTGAGCTCCTGAATAAGATAGGAAGTTTACCGTGGTATACGACCCACACATATGACCTCTGGCTCATCCGTCACAGCGGTATAACTCTGATCAAGGTCGCCCTATCCCCAACCAGGGAGGATGCAGCAGTAGCAGCAACAGCAGCGGTAGCGGAAGCAGCAGCAGCAGCCGCGGTAGCAGCGGTGGCAAGCCTACCCGCCTGCTATTTCCACCGTGTCAGATCACGGACCTGTCGATGACGACACGTCGGTATCTCCGTCGACTCCGACGCTCCGTGTCAGATCGCGGCCCTGTGGGTGACGACACGTCGGTCTCTCCGTCGACTCCAATGCTCCGTGTCAGATCGCGGCCCTGTCGGTGGCGACACGTCGGTCTCTCCGTCGACTCCGACGCTCCGTGTCAGATCGCGGCCCTGTCGGTGGCGACACGTCGGTCTCTCCGTCGACTCCAATGCTCCGTGTCAGATCGCGGCCCTGTGGGTGACGACACGTCGGTCTCTCCGTCGACTCCAATGCTCCGTGTCAGATCGCGGCCCTGTCGGTGGCGACACGTCGGTCTCTCCGTCGACTCCGACGCTCCGTGTCAGATCGCGGCCCTGTCGGTGGCGACACGTCGGTCTCTCCGTCGACTCCGACGCTCCGTGTCAGATCGCGGCCCTGTCGGTGGCGACACGTCGGTCTCTCCGTCGACTTCGACGCTCCGTGTCAGATCGCGGCCCTGTCGGTGACGACACGTCGGTCTCTCCGTCGACTCCGACGCTCCGTGTCAGATCGCGGCCCTGTCGGTGACGACACGTCTGTCTCTCCGTGGACTCCGACGCTCCGTGTCAGATCGCGGCCCTGTCGGTGGCGACACGTCGGTCTCTCCGTCGACTCCGACGCTGGGGACGCCGCACCGCGCCGCTTGGCCGCCCCGGACCGCCGCCGCGCGCGGCCGCGACAGCGGCGGCGGCGGCTGTGGGTCTATTTCAGTGGGACCTTCTCTGATGGCAATCATGCCCGGTGTGGCGTGACTCTCTCCCTGACGGGCTGGTCCGTCAGGCTGGCTCGCGTCACCGGCGAGAGCACGGTCGAGTTCGCGTCGCTGAAGACAGGGAGAACCGCTGAATAGGAGGAGAATGAATGGTCTGCCCAACTGGCCCTTCCTTCCACTCGTGGATACTCGAAAGGATTTGGTCTCATCATTTAGCGCTCAGACAGCTGCATTAAGAACGACAAATGAACTACCGTCGCTGAGTTGATTCGTCCAATTCTTTGTGCGAGACATTTTGCATTGACCATGACACACATTGCACAGCTAATTGCTCCTTCAATTCAGATGCATAATAGTGATTCCAAATGACAGACAAACGCAGTTCACTACGGCCAGGGTTGGAAGATGGAGGTCCAATGATCTTCAATTGGGCACACGCATGGCCCAGCTTGGAATGTCGCGTTGCTGAGTTCTGCCGGGTCACTCACCCTGGATGACATTTCTGCTGAGTTCTGCCGGGTCATTCACCCTGGATGACATTTCTGCTGAGTTCTGCCGGGTCACTCACCCTGGATGACATTTCTGCTGAGTTATGCCGGGTCACTCACCCTGGATGACATTTCTGCTGAGTTCTGCCGGGTCACTCACCCTGGATGACATTTCTGCTGAGTTCTGCCGGGTCACTCACCCTGGATGACATTTCTGCTGAGTTCTGCCGGGTCACTCACCCTGGATGACATTTCTGCTGAGTTCTGCCGGCTCACTCACCCTGGATGACATTTCTGCTGAGTTCTGCCGGCTCACTCACCCTGGATGACATTTCTGCTGAGTTATGCCGGGTCACTCACCCTTGATGACGTTTCTGCTGAGTTCTGCCGGGTCACTCACCCTTGATGACGTTTCTGCTGAGTTCTGCCGGATCACTCACCCTGGATGACCTTTCTGCTGAGTTCTGCCGGGTCACTCACCCTGGATGACCTTTCTGCTGAGTTCTGCCGGGTCACTCACCCTGGATGACCTTTCTGCTGAGTTCTGCCGGGTCATTCACCCTGGATGACATTTCTGCTGAGTTCTGCCGGGTCACTCACCCTGAATGACATTTCTGCTGAGTTCTGCCGGGTCACTCACCCTGGATGACATTTTCATCACGTGATCAGCTCTGCTCCCCAAGTCTTCAATTAATTGAGGAGGCCATGCACGCGTGAACAGGTCCGCCATTCAGTTGACGGAGTAACGTCTGATCAGGCGCACTGCACGCCGACAGGAAGAGCGGTGCAGCTGTACGTGGCACGATCGTGCTGAGATGCACATGTGCTCCTGCACAGCGGCCCTACTTCAGGCTTCAGCCATAGCAGAAGGCCAGCACACTCAGCGTCAGATATAGAGGGAAGAGAGCACGAAGCTCAGACATGCCACCAGTCAGCCTTGTTGATGCAGAGTTTGGTCAGGTCGCTGGTCAGAACTGACACTAGACCGGAGGTGGCCGCTGGTAGCCGGCAGACCGTCCTGTCGTCCCGTCCCTGTGCAGGTCAGACCGTCCCGCCCCTGTGCAGGTCAGACCGTTCTGTCGTGCCGTCCCTGTACAGGTCAGACCGTCCTGTCGTCCCGTCCCTGTGCAGGTCAGACCGTCCCGTCCCTGTGCAGGTCAGACCATCCTGTCCCTGTGCAGGTCAGACCGTCCTGTCGTCCCGTCCCTGTGCAGGTCAGACCGTCCCGTCCCTGTATAGGACAGACCGTCCTGTCGTCCCGCCCCTGTGCAGGTCAGACCGTCCTGTCGTCCCGGCCCTGTGCAGGTCAGACCGTCCTGTCGTCCCGCCCCTGTGCAGGTCAAACCGTCCTGTCGTCCCGTCTCTGTGCAGGTCAGACCGTCCTGTCGTCCCGTCCCTGTGCAGGTCAGACCGTCCTATCGTCCCGTCCCTGTGCAGGTCAGACCGTCCTATCGTCCCGTCCCTGTGCAGGTCAGACCGTCCTGTCGTCCCATCCCTGTGCAGGTCAGATCGTCCTGTCGTCCCATCCCTATGCAGGTCAGACCGTCCTGTTCCTGTACAGGTCAGACCGTCCTGTCGTCCCGCCCCTGTACAGGTCAGACCGTCCTGTCGTCCCGTCCATGTGCAGGTCAAACCGTCCTGCCCCTGTGCAGGTCAGACCGTCCTGTCGTCCCGTCCCTGTCCTGGCAGACCGTCCTGTCGTCCCGTCCCTGTGCAGGTCAGACCGTCCTGTCGTCCCGCCCCTGTGCAGGTCAGACCGTCCCGTCCCTGTACAGGTCAGACCGTCCTGTCGTCCCGCCCCTGTACAGGTCAGACCGTCCTGTCGTCCCGTCCATGTGCAGGTCAGACCGTCCTGCCCCTGTGCAGGTCAGACCGTCCTGTCGTCCCGTCCCTGTCCTGGCAGACCGTCCTGTCATCCCGTCCCTGTGCAGGTCAGACCGTCCTGTCGTCCCGTCCCTGTCCTGGCAGACCGTCCTGTCGTCCCGTCCCTGTGCAGGTCAGACCGTCCTGTCCCTGTGCAGGTCAGACTGTCCCGTCCCTGTCCTGGCAGACCGTCTTGTCGTCCCGTCCCTGTGCAGGTCAGACCGTCCCGACCCTGTGCAGGTCAGACCGTCCCGTCGTCCCGTCCCTGTGCAGGTCAGACCGTCCCGCCCCTATGCAGGTCAGACCGTCCTGTCGTCCCGTCCCTGTGCAGGTCAGACCGTCCCGCCCCTGTGCAGGTCAGACCGTCCTGTCGTCCCGTCCCTGTGCAGGTCAGACCGTCCTGTCGTCCCGCCCCTGTGCAGGGCAGACCGTCCTGTCGTCCCGTCCCTGTGTAGGTCAGACCGTCCTGTCGTCCCGTCCCTGTACAGGTCAGACCGCCCCGTCCCTGTGCAGGTCAGACCGTCCTGTCGTCCCGTCCCTATGCAGGTCAGACCGTCCTGTCGTCCCGTCCCTGTACAGGTCAGACCGCCCCGTCCCTGTGTAGGTCAGACCGTCCTGTCGCCCCGTCCCTGTGCAGGTCAGAACGTCCTGTCGTCCCGTCCCTGTGCAGGTCAGACCGTCCTATCGTCCCGCCTCTGTGCAGGTCAGACCGTCCTGTCGTCCCGTCCCTGTACAGGTCAGACCGTCCTGTCGTCCCGTCCCTGTGCAGGTCAGACCGTCCTGTTGTCCCGTCCCTGTCCTGGCAGACCGTCCTGTCGTCCCGCCCCTGTGCAGGTCAGACCGTCCTGTCGTCCCGTCCCTGTGCAGGTGCAGGTCAGACCGTCCTGTCGTCCCGTCCCTGTACAGGTCAGATCGTCCTGTCGTCCCGTCCCTGTACAGGTCAGACCATCCTGTCGTACCGTCCCTGTGCAGGTCAGACCGTCCTGTCGTCCCGTCCCTGTGCAGGTCAGACCGTCCTGTCGTCCCATCCCTGTACAGGTCAGACCGTCCTGTCGTCCCGTCCCTGTACAGGTCAGACCGTCCTGTCGTCCCGTCCGTCCTGGCAGACCGTCCTGTCGTCCCGTCCCTGTACAGGTCAGACCGTCCTGTCGTCCCATCCCTGTGCAGGTCAGACCGTCCTGTCGTCCCGCCCCTGTACAGGTCAGACCGCCCCGTCGTCCCGTCCCTGTACAGGTCAGACCGTCCTGTCGTCCCGTCCATGTACAGGTCAGACCGTCCTGTCGTCCCGTCCCTGTGTAGGTCAGACCGTCCTGTCGTCCCGTCCCTGTACAGGTCAGACCGTCCTGTCGTCCCGTCCCTGTACAGGTCAGACCGTCCTGTCGTCCCGTCCCTGTACAGGCCAGACCGTCCTGTCGTCCCGTCCCTGTACAGGTCAGACGGTCCTGTCGTCCCGTCCCTGTGTAGGTCAGACCGTCCTGTCGTCCCGTCCCTGTACAGGTCAGACCGTCCTGTCGTCCCGTCCCTGTGTAGGTCAGACCGTCCTGTCGTCCCGTCCCTGTACAGGTCAGACCGTCCTGTCGTCCCGTCCCTGTACAGGTCAGACCGTCCTGTCGTCCCGTCCCTGTACAGGCCAGACCGTCCTGTCGTCCCGTCCCTGTGTAGGTCAGACCGCCCCGTCCCTGTGTAGGTCAGACCGTCCTGTCGTCCCGTCCCTGTACAGGTCAGACCGTCCTGTCGTCCCGTCCCTGTACAGGTCAGACCGTCCTGTCGTCCCGCCCCTGTACAGGTCAGACCGTCCTGTCGTCCCGTCCCTGTGCAGGTCAGACCGTCCTGTCGTCCCGCCCCTGTGCAGGTCAGACCGTCCTGTCGTCCCGCCCCTGTGCAGGTCAGACCGTCCTGTCGTCCCGTCCCTGTACAGGTCAGACCGTCCTGTCGTCCCGTCCCTGTGCAGGTCAGACCGTCCTGTCGTCCCGTCCCTGTGTAGGTCAGACCGTCCTGTCGTCCCGTCCCTGTGTAGGTCAGACCGTCCTGTCGTCCCGTCCCTGTGTAGGTCAGACCGTCCTGTCGTCCCGTCCCTGTGTAGGTCAGACCGTCCTGTCGTCCCGTCCCTGTGTAGGTCAGACCGTCCTGTCGTCCCGTCCCTGTGTAGGTCAGACCGTCCTGTCGTCCCGTCCCTGTGTAGGTCAGACCGTCCTGTCGTCCCGTCCCTGTGTAGGTCAGACCGTCCTGTCGTCCCGTCCCTGTGTAGGTCAGACCGCCCCGTCCCTGTGTAGGTCAGACCGTCCTGTCGTCCCGCCCCTGTGTAGGCCAGCCCGCCCCGTCCCTGTGTAGGTCAGACCGTCCTGTCGTCCCGTCCCTGTGTAGGCCAGACCGCCCCGTCCCTGTGTAGGTCAGACCGTCCTGTCGTCCCGCCCCTGTGCAGGTCAGACCGTCCTGTCGTCCCGTCCCTGTGCAGGTCAGACCGTCCTGTCGTCCCGTCCCTGTGCAGGTCAGACCGTCCTGTCGTCCCGTCCCTGTGCAGGTCAGACCGTCCTGTCGTCCCGCCCCTGTGCAGGTCAGACCGTCCTGTCGTCCCGTCCCTGTACAGGTCAGACCGTCCTGTCGTCCCGTCCCTGTGTAGGTCAGACCGTCCTGTCGTCCCGCCCCTGTACAGGTCAGACCGCCCCGTCGTCCCGTCCCTGTACAGGTCAGACCGTCCTGTCGTCCCGTCCCTGTGTAGGTCAGACCGTCCTGTCGTCCCGTCCCTGTGTAGGTCAGACCGCCCCGTCCCTGTGTAGGTCAGACCGTCCCGTCCCTGTACAGGTCAGACCGTCCTGTCGTCCCGTCCCTGTGTAGGTCAGACCGTCCTGTCGTCCCGCCCCTGTACAGGTCAGACCGTCCCGTCCCTGTGTAGGTCAGACCGTCCCGTCCCTGTACAGGTCAGACCGTCCTGTCGTCCCGTCCCTGTACAGGTCAGACCGTCCTGTCGTCCCGTCCCTGTACAGGTCAGACCGTCCTGTCGTCCCGTCCCTGTACAGGTCAGACCGTCCTGTCGTCCCGTCCCTGTGTAGGTCAGACCGCCCCGTCCCTGTGTAGGTCAGACCGTCCTGTCGTCCCGCCCCTGTGTAGGTCAGACCGTCCTGCCGTCCCGTCCCTGTGCAGGTCAGACCGTCCTGTCGTCCCGTCCCTGTCCTGGCAGACCGTCCTGTCGTCCCGCCCCTGTACAGGTCAGACCGTCCTGTCGTCCCGTCCCTGTACAGGTCAGACCGTCCTGTCGTCCCGCCCCTGTGCAGGTCAGACCGTCCTACCGTCCCGTCCCTGTACAGGTCAGACCGTCCTGTCGTCCCGTCCCTGTACAGGTCAGACCGTCCTGTCGTCCCGTCCCTGTGCAGGTCAGACCGTCCTGCCGTCCCGTCCCTGTGCAGGTCAGACCGTCCTGTCGTCCCGTCCCTGTACAGGTCAGACCGTCCTGTCGTCCCGTCCCTGTGCAGGTCAGACCGTCCTACCGTCCCGTCCCTGTGCAGGTCAGACCGTCCTGTCGTCCCGTCCCTGTACAGGTCAGACCGTCCTGTCGTCCCGTCCCTGTACAGGTCAGACCGTCCTGTCGTCCCGTCCCTGTACAGGTCAGACCGTCCTGTCGTCCCGTCCCTGTACAGGTCAGACCGTCCCGTCCCTGTACAGGCCAGACCGTCCTGCCGTCCCGTCTCTGTGCAGGTCAGACCGTCCTGCCGTCCCGTCCCTGTGCAGGTCAGACCGTCCTGTCGTCCCGTCCCTGTACAGGTCAGACCGTCCTGTCGTCCCGTCCCTGTGCAGGTCAGACCGTCCTACCGTCCCGTCCCTGTGCAGGTCAGACCGTCCTGTCGTCCCGTCCCTGTACAGGTCAGACCGTCCTGTCGTCCCGTCCCTGTACAGGTCAGACCGTCCTGTCGTCCCGTCCCTGTGCAGGCCAGACCGTCCTACCGTTCCGTCCCTGTGCAGGGCAGACCGTCCTGTCGTCCCGTCCCTGTACAGGTCAGACCGTCCTGTCGTCCCGTCCCTGTGCAGGTCAGACCGTCCTACCGTCCCGTCCCTGTGCAGAGCAGACCGTCCTGTCGTCCCGTCCCTGTGCAGGTCAGACCGTCCTGTCGTCCCGCCCCTGTGCAGGTCAGACCGTCCTGTCGTCCCGTCCCTGTACATGTCAGACCGTCCTGTCGTCCCGTCCCTGTACATGTCAGACCGTCCTGTCGTCCCGTCCCGCCCCTGTGCAGGTCAGACCGTCCTGTCGTCCCGTCCCTGTGCAGGTCAGACCGTCCTACCGTCCCGTCCCTGTGCAGGTCAGACCGCCCTGTCGTCCCGCCCCTGTACAGGTCAGACCGCCCCGTCCCTGTGTAGGACAGACCGTCCTGCCGTCCCGTCCCTGTGCAGGTCAGACCGTCCTGTCGTCCCGTCCCTGTGCAGGTCAGACTGTCCCGTCCCTGTGCAGGTCAGACCGTCCTGTCCCTGTGCAGGTCAGACCGTCCTGTGAGTCCCGTCCCTGTGCAGGTCAGACCGTCCTGTCGTCCCGCCCCTGTGCAGGTCAGACCGCCCTGTCGTCCCGTCCCTGTGCAGGTCAGACCGTCCTGTCGTCCCGTCCCTGTGCAGGTCAGACCGTCCTGTCATCCCGTTCCTGTGCAGGTCAGACCGTCCTGTCCCAGTACAGGTCAGACCGTCCTGTCGTCCCGTCCCTGTGCAGGTCAGACCGTCCTGTCATCCCGTCCCTGTGCAGGTCAGACCGTCCTGTCGTCCCGTCCCTGTGCAGGTCAGACCGTCCTGTCGTCCCGCCCCTGTACAGGTCAGACCGTCCCGTCCCTGTGTAGGTCAGACCGCCCCGTCCCTGTACAGGTCAGACCGTCCTGCCGTCCCGTCCCTGTGCAGGTCAGACCGTCCTGTCGTCCTGTCACTGTACAGGTCAGACCGTCCTGCCGTTCCGTCCCTGTGCAGGGCAGACCGTCCTGTCGTTCCGTCCCTGTGCAGGTCAGACTGTCCTGTCGTCCCGCCCCTGTGCAGGTCAGACCGTCCTGTCGTCCCGTCCCTGTACAAGTCAGACCGTCCTGTCGTCCCGTCCCGCCCCTGTGCAGGTCAGACCGTCCTGTCGTCCCGTCCCTGTCCTGGCAGACCGTCCTGTCGTCCCGTCCCTGTGCAGGTCAGACCGTCCTGTCCCTGTGCAGGTCAGACTGTCCCGTCCCTGTCCTGGCAGACCGTCTTGTCGTCCCGTCCCTGTGCAGGTCAGACCGTCCCGACCCTGTGCAGGTCAGACCGTCCCGTCGTCCCGTCCCTGTGCAGGTCAGACCGTCCCGCCCCTATGCAGGTCAGACCGTCCTGTCGTCCCGTCCCTGTGCAGGTCAGACCGTCCCGCCCCTGTGCAGGTCAGACCGTCCTGTCGTCCCGTCCCTGTGCAGGTCAGACCGTCCTGTCGTCCCGCCCCTGTGCAGGGCAGACCGTCCTGTCGTCCCGTCCCTGTGTAGGTCAGACCGTCCTGTCGTCCCGTCCCTGTACAGGTCAGACCGCCCCGTCCCTGTGCAGGTCAGACCGTCCTGTCGTCCCGTCCCTATGCAGGTCAGACCGTCCTGTCGTCCCGTCCCTGTACAGGTCAGACCGCCCCGTCCCTGTGTAGGTCAGACCGTCCTGTCGCCCCGTCCCTGTGCAGGTCAGAACGTCCTGTCGTCCCGTCCCTGTGCAGGTCAGACCGTCCTATCGTCCCGCCTCTGTGCAGGTCAGACCGTCCTGTCGTCCCGTCCCTGTACAGGTCAGACCGTCCTGTCGTCCCGTCCCTGTGCAGGTCAGACCGTCCTGTTGTCCCGTCCCTGTCCTGGCAGACCGTCCTGTCGTCCCGCCCCTGTGCAGGTCAGACCGTCCTGTCGTCCCGTCCCTGTGCAGGTGCAGGTCAGACCGTCCTGTCGTCCCGTCCCTGTACAGGTCAGATCGTCCTGTCGTCCCGTCCCTGTACAGGTCAGACCATCCTGTCGTACCGTCCCTGTGCAGGTCAGACCGTCCTGTCGTCCCGTCCCTGTGCAGGTCAGACCGTCCTGTCGTCCCATCCCTGTACAGGTCAGACCGTCCTGTCGTCCCGTCCCTGTACAGGTCAGACCGTCCTGTCGTCCCGTCCCTGTCCTGGCAGACCGTCCTGTCGTCCCGTCCCTGTACAGGTCAGACCGTCCTGTCGTCCCATCCCTGTGCAGGTCAGACCGTCCTGTCGTCCCGCCCCTGTACAGGTCAGACCGCCCCGTCGTCCCGTCCCTGTACAGGTCAGACCGTCCTGTCGTCCCGTCCCTGTACAGGTCAGACCGTCCTGTCGTCCCGTCCCTGTGTAGGTCAGACCGTCCTGTCGTCCCGTCCCTGTACAGGTCAGACCGTCCTGTCGTCCCGTCCCTGTACAGGTCAGACCGTCCTGTCGTCCCGTCCCTGTACAGGCCAGACCGTCCTGTCGTCCCGTCCCTGTACAGGTCAGACGGTCCTGTCGTCCCGTCCCTGTGTAGGTCAGACCGTCCTGTCGTCCCGTCCCTGTACAGGTCAGACCGTCCTGTCGTCCCGTCCCTGTGTAGGTCAGACCGTCCTGTCGTCCCGTCCCTGTACAGGTCAGACCGTCCTGTCGTCCCGTCCCTGTACAGGTCAGACCGTCCTGTCGTCCCGTCCCTGTACAGGCCAGACCGTCCTGTCGTCCCGTCCCTGTGTAGGTCAGACCGCCCCGTCCCTGTGTAGGTCAGACCGTCCTGTCGTCCCGTCCCTGTACAGGTCAGACCGTCCTGTCGTCCCGTCCCTGTACAGGTCAGACCGTCCTGTCGTCCCGCCCCTGTACAGGTCAGACCGTCCTGTCGTGCCGTCCCTATGCAGGTCAGACCGTCCTGTCGTCCCGTCCCTGTACAGGTCAGACCGTCCTGTCGTCCCGCCCCTGTGCAGGTCAGACCGTCCTGTCGTCCCGTCCCTGTACAGGTCAGACCGTCCTGTCGTCCCGTCCCTGTGTAGGTCAGACCGTCCTGTCGTCCCGTCCCTGTACAGGTCAGACCGTCCTGTCGTCCCGCCCCTGTGCAGGTCAGACCGTCCTGTCGTCCCGTCCCTGTGCAGGTCAGACCGTCCTGTCGTCCCGTCCCTGTACAGGTCAGACCGCCCCGTCCCTGTGTAGGTCAGACCGCCCCGTCCCTGTGTAGGTCAGACCGTCCTGTCGTCCCGTCCCTGTGCAGGTCAGACCGTCCTGTCGTCCCGTCCCTGTACAGGTCAGACCGTCCTGTCGTCCCGTCCCTGTACAGGTCAGACCGCCCCGTCCCTGTGTAGGTCAGACCGTCCTGTCGTCCCGTCCCTGTGCAGGTCAGACCGTCCTGTCGTCCCGTCCCTGTGCAGGTCAGACCGTCCTGTCGTCCCGTCCCTGTACAGGTCAGACCGCCCCGTCCCTGTGTAGGTCAGACCGTCCTGTCGTCCCGTCCCTGTACAGGTCAGACCGTCCTGTCGCCCCGTCCCTGTGTAGGTCAGACCGTCCTGTCGCCCCGTCCCTGTGTAGGTCAGACCGTCCTGTCGTCCCGCCCCTGTGCAGGTCAGACCGTCCTGTCGTCCCGTCCCTGTGCAGGTCAGACCGTCCTGTCGTCCCGCCCCTGTGCAGGTCAGACCGTCCTGTCGTCCCGCCCCTGTGCAGGTCAGACCGTCCTGTCGTCCCGTCCCTGTACAGGTCAGACCGTCCTGTCGTCCCGTCCCTGTGCAGGTCAGACCGTCCTGTCGTCCCGTCCCTGTGTAGGTCAGACCGTCCTGTCGTCCCGTCCCTGTGTAGGTCAGACCGTCCTGTCGTCCCGTCCCTGTGTAGGTCAGACCGTCCTGTCGTCCCGTCCCTGTGTAGGTCAGACCGTCCTGTCGTCCCGTCCCTGTGTAGGTCAGACCGTCCTGTCGTCCCGTCCCTGTGTAGGTCAGACCGTCCTGTCGTCCCGTCCCTGTGTAGGTCAGACCGTCCTGTCGTCCCGTCCCTGTGTAGGTCAGACCGTCCTGTCGTCCCGTCCCTGTGTAGGTCAGACCGCCCCGTCCCTGTGTAGGTCAGACCGTCCTGTCGTCCCGCCCCTGTGTAGGCCAGCCCGCCCCGTCCCTGTGTAGGTCAGACCGTCCTGTCGTCCCGTCCCTGTGTAGGCCAGACCGCCCCGTCCCTGTGTAGGTCAGACCGTCCTGTCGTCCCGCCCCTGTGCAGGTCAGACCGTCCTGTCGTCCCGTCCCTGTGCAGGTCAGACCGTCCTGTCGTCCCGTCCCTGTGCAGGTCAGACCGTCCTGTCGTCCCGTCCCTGTGCAGGTCAGACCGTCCTGTCGTCCCGCCCCTGTGCAGGTCAGACCGTCCTGTCGTCCCGTCCCTGTACAGGTCAGACCGTCCTGTCGTCCCGTCCCTGTGTAGGTCAGACCGTCCTGTCGTCCCGCCCCTGTACAGGTCAGACCGCCCCGTCGTCCCGTCCCTGTACAGGTCAGACCGTCCAGTCGTCCCGTCCCTGTGTAGGTCAGACCGTCCTGTCGTCCCGTCCCTGTGTAGGTCAGACCGCCCCGTCCCTGTGTAGGTCAGACCGTCCCGTCCCTGTACAGGTCAGACCGTCCTGTCGTCCCGTCCCTGTGTAGGTCAGACCGTCCTGTCGTCCCGCCCCTGTACAGGTCAGACCGTCCCGTCCCTGTGTAGGTCAGACCGTCCCGTCCCTGTACAGGTCAGACCGTCCTGTCGTCCCGTCCCTGTACAGGTCAGACCGTCCTGTCGTCCCGTCCCTGTACAGGTCAGACCGTCCTGTCGTCCCGTCCCTGTACAGGTCAGACCGTCCTGTCGTCCCGTCCCTGTGTAGGTCAGACCGCCCCGTCCCTGTGTAGGTCAGACCGTCCTGTCGTCCCGCCCCTGTGTAGGTCAGACCGTCCTGCCGTCCCGTCCCTGTGCAGGTCAGACCGTCCTGTCGTCCCGTCCCTGTCCTGGCAGACCGTCCTGTCGTCCCGCCCCTGTACAGGTCAGACCGTCCTGTCGTCCCGTCCCTGTACAGGTCAGACCGTCCTGTCGTCCCGCCCCTGTGCAGGTCAGACCGTCCTACCGTCCCGTCCCTGTACAGGTCAGACCGTCCTGTCGTCCCGTCCCTGTACAGGTCAGACCGTCCTGTCGTCCCGTCCCTGTGCAGGTCAGACCGTCCTGCCGTCCCGTCCCTGTGCAGGTCAGACCGTCCTGTCGTCCCGTCCCTGTACAGGTCAGACCGTCCTGTCGTCCCGTCCCTGTGCAGGTCAGACCGTCCTACCGTCCCGTCCCTGTGCAGGTCAGACCGTCCTGTCGTCCCGTCCCTGTACAGGTCAGACCGTCCTGTCGTCCCGTCCCTGTACAGGTCAGACCGTCCTGTCGTCCCGTCCCTGTACAGGTCAGACCGTCCTGTCGTCCCGTCCCTGTACAGGTCAGACCGTCCCGTCCCTGTACAGGCCAGACCGTCCTGCCGTCCCGTCTCTGTGCAGGTCAGACCGTCCTGCCGTCCCGTCCCTGTGCAGGTCAGACCGTCCTGTCGTCCCGTCCCTGTACAGGTCAGACCGTCCTGTCGTCCCGTCCCTGTGCAGGTCAGACCGTCCTACCGTCCCGTCCCTGTGCAGGTCAGACCGTCCTGTCGTCCCGTCCCTGTACAGGTCAGACCGTCCTGTCGTCCCGTCCCTGTACAGGTCAGACCGTCCTGTCGTCCCGTCCCTGTGCAGGCCAGACCGTCCTACCGTTCCGTCCCTGTGCAGGGCAGACCGTCCTGTCGTCCCGTCCCTGTACAGGTCAGACCGTCCTGTCGTCCCGTCCCTGTGCAGGTCAGACCGTCCTACCGTCCCGTCCCTGTGCAGAGCAGACCGTCCTGTCGTCCCGTCCCTGTGCAGGTCAGACCGTCCTGTCGTCCCGCCCCTGTGCAGGTCAGACCGTCCTGTCGTCCCGTCCCTGTACATGTCAGACCGTCCTGTCGTCCCGTCCCTGTACATGTCAGACCGTCCTGTCGTCCCGTCCCGCCCCTGTGCAGGTCAGACCGTCCTGTCGTCCCGTCCCTGTGCAGGTCAGACCGTCCTACCGTCCCGTCCCTGTGCAGGTCAGACCGCCCTGTCGTCCCGCCCCTGTACAGGTCAGACCGCCCCGTCCCTGTGTAGGACAGACCGTCCTGCCGTCCCGTCCCTGTGCAGGTCAGACCGTCCTGTCGTCCCGTCCCTGTGCAGGTCAGACTGTCCCGTCCCTGTGCAGGTCAGACCGTCCTGTCCCTGTGCAGGTCAGACCGTCCTGTGAGTCCCGTCCCTGTGCAGGTCAGACCGTCCTGTCGTCCCGCCCCTGTGCAGGTCAGACCGCCCTGTCGTCCCGTCCCTGTGCAGGTCAGACCGTCCTGTCATCCCGTCCCTGTGCAGGTCAGACCGTCCTGTCGTCCCGTCCCTGTGCAGGTCAGACCGTCCTGTCGTCCCGCCCCTGTACAGGTCAGACCGTCCCGTCCCTGTGTAGGTCAGACCGCCCCGTCCCTGTACAGGTCAGACCGTCCTGCCGTCCCGTCCCTGTGCAGGTCAGACCGTCCTGTCGTCCTGTCACTGTACAGGTCAGACCGTCCTGCCGTTCCGTCCCTGTGCAGGGCAGACCGTCCTGTCGTTCCGTCCCTGTGCAGGTCAGACTGTCCTGTCGTCCCGCCCCTGTGCAGGTCAGACCGTCCTGTCGTCCCGTCCCTGTACAAGTCAGACCGTCCTGTCGTCCCGTCCCGCCCCTGTGCAGGTCAGACCGTCCTGTCGTCCCGTCCCTGTCCTGGCAGACCGTCCTGTCGTCCCGTCCCTGTGCAGGTCAGACCGTCCTGTCCCTGTGCAGGTCAGACTGTCCCGTCCCTGTCCTGGCAGACCGTCTTGTCGTCCCGTCCCTGTGCAGGTCAGACCGTCCCGACCCTGTGCAGGTCAGACCGTCCCGTCGTCCCGTCCCTGTGCAGGTCAGACCGTCCCGCCCCTATGCAGGTCAGACCGTCCTGTCGTCCCGTCCCTGTGCAGGTCAGACCGTCCCGCCCCTGTGCAGGTCAGACCGTCCTGTCGTCCCGTCCCTGTGCAGGTCAGACCGTCCTGTCGTCCCGCCCCTGTGCAGGGCAGACCGTCCTGTCGTCCCGTCCCTGTGTAGGTCAGACCGTCCTGTCGTCCCGTCCCTGTACAGGTCAGACCGCCCCGTCCCTGTGCAGGTCAGACCGTCCTGTCGTCCCGTCCCTATGCAGGTCAGACCGTCCTGTCGTCCCGTCCCTGTACAGGTCAGACCGCCCCGTCCCTGTGTAGGTCAGACCGTCCTGTCGCCCCGTCCCTGTGCAGGTCAGAACGTCCTGTCGTCCCGTCCCTGTGCAGGTCAGACCGTCCTATCGTCCCGCCTCTGTGCAGGTCAGACCGTCCTGTCGTCCCGTCCCTGTACAGGTCAGACCGTCCTGTCGTCCCGTCCCTGTGCAGGTCAGACCGTCCTGTTGTCCCGTCCCTGTCCTGGCAGACCGTCCTGTCGTCCCGCCCCTGTGCAGGTCAGACCGTCCTGTCGTCCCGTCCCTGTGCAGGTGCAGGTCAGACCGTCCTGTCGTCCCGTCCCTGTACAGGTCAGATCGTCCTGTCGTCCCGTCCCTGTACAGGTCAGACCATCCTGTCGTACCGTCCCTGTGCAGGTCAGACCGTCCTGTCGTCCCGTCCCTGTGCAGGTCAGACCGTCCTGTCGTCCCATCCCTGTACAGGTCAGACCGTCCTGTCGTCCCGTCCCTGTACAGGTCAGACCGTCCTGTCGTCCCGTCCCTGTCCTGGCAGACCGTCCTGTCGTCCCGTCCCTGTACAGGTCAGACCGTCCTGTCGTCCCATCCCTGTGCAGGTCAGACCGTCCTGTCGTCCCGCCCCTGTACAGGTCAGACCGCCCCGTCGTCCCGTCCCTGTACAGGTCAGACCGTCCTGTCGTCCCGTCCCTGTACAGGTCAGACCGTCCTGTCGTCCCGTCCCTGTGTAGGTCAGACCGTCCTGTCGTCCCGTCCCTGTACAGGTCAGACCGTCCTGTCGTCCCGTCCCTGTACAGGTCAGACCGTCCTGTCGTCCCGTCCCTGTACAGGCCAGACCGTCCTGTCGTCCCGTCCCTGTACAGGTCAGACGGTCCTGTCGTCCCGTCCCTGTGTAGGTCAGACCGTCCTGTCGTCCCGTCCCTGTACAGGTCAGACCGTCCTGTCGTCCCGTCCCTGTGTAGGTCAGACCGTCCTGTCGTCCCGTCCCTGTACAGGTCAGACCGTCCTGTCGTCCCGTCCCTGTACAGGTCAGACCGTCCTGTCGTCCCGTCCCTGTACAGGCCAGACCGTCCTGTCGTCCCGTCCCTGTGTAGGTCAGACCGCCCCGTCCCTGTGTAGGTCAGACCGTCCTGTCGTCCCGTCCCTGTACAGGTCAGACCGTCCTGTCGTCCCGTCCCTGTACAGGTCAGACCGTCCTGTCGTCCCGCCCCTGTACAGGTCAGACCGTCCTGTCGTGCCGTCCCTATGCAGGTCAGACCGTCCTGTCGTCCCGTCCCTGTACAGGTCAGACCGTCCTGTCGTCCCGCCCCTGTGCAGGTCAGACCGTCCTGTCGTCCCGTCCCTGTACAGGTCAGACCGTCCTGTCGTCCCGTCCCTGTGTAGGTCAGACCGTCCTGTCGTCCCGTCCCTGTACAGGTCAGACCGTCCTGTCGTCCCGCCCCTGTGCAGGTCAGACCGTCCTGTCGTCCCGTCCCTGTGCAGGTCAGACCGTCCTGTCGTCCCGTCCCTGTACAGGTCAGACCGCCCCGTCCCTGTGTAGGTCAGACCGCCCCGTCCCTGTGTAGGTCAGACCGTCCTGTCGTCCCGTCCCTGTGCAGGTCAGACCGTCCTGTCGTCCCGTCCCTGTACAGGTCAGACCGTCCTGTCGTCCCGTCCCTGTACAGGTCAGACCGCCCCGTCCCTGTGTAGGTCAGACCGTCCTGTCGTCCCGTCCCTGTGCAGGTCAGACCGTCCTGTCGTCCCGTCCCTGTGCAGGTCAGACCGTCCTGTCGTCCCGTCCCTGTACAGGTCAGACCGCCCCGTCCCTGTGTAGGTCAGACCGTCCTGTCGTCCCGTCCCTGTACAGGTCAGACCGTCCTGTCGCCCCGTCCCTGTGTAGGTCAGACCGTCCTGTCGCCCCGTCCCTGTGTAGGTCAGACCGTCCTGTCGTCCCGCCCCTGTGCAGGTCAGACCGTCCTGTCGTCCCGTCCCTGTGCAGGTCAGACCGTCCTGTCGTCCCGCCCCTGTGCAGGTCAGACCGTCCTGTCGTCCCGCCCCTGTGCAGGTCAGACCGTCCTGTCGTCCCGTCCCTGTACAGGTCAGACCGTCCTGTCGTCCCGTCCCTGTGCAGGTCAGACCGTCCTGTCGTCCCGTCCCTGTGTAGGTCAGACCGTCCTGTCGTCCCGTCCCTGTGTAGGTCAGACCGTCCTGTCGTCCCGTCCCTGTGTAGGTCAGACCGTCCTGTCGTCCCGTCCCTGTGTAGGTCAGACCGTCCTGTCGTCCCGTCCCTGTGTAGGTCAGACCGTCCTGTCGTCCCGTCCCTGTGTAGGTCAGACCGTCCTGTCGTCCCGTCCCTGTGTAGGTCAGACCGTCCTGTCGTCCCGTCCCTGTGTAGGTCAGACCGTCCTGTCGTCCCGTCCCTGTGTAGGTCAGACCGCCCCGTCCCTGTGTAGGTCAGACCGTCCTGTCGTCCCGCCCCTGTGTAGGCCAGCCCGCCCCGTCCCTGTGTAGGTCAGACCGTCCTGTCGTCCCGTCCCTGTGTAGGCCAGACCGCCCCGTCCCTGTGTAGGTCAGACCGTCCTGTCGTCCCGCCCCTGTGCAGGTCAGACCGTCCTGTCGTCCCGTCCCTGTGCAGGTCAGACCGTCCTGTCGTCCCGTCCCTGTGCAGGTCAGACCGTCCTGTCGTCCCGTCCCTGTGCAGGTCAGACCGTCCTGTCGTCCCGCCCCTGTGCAGGTCAGACCGTCCTGTCGTCCCGTCCCTGTACAGGTCAGACCGTCCTGTCGTCCCGTCCCTGTGTAGGTCAGACCGTCCTGTCGTCCCGCCCCTGTACAGGTCAGACCGCCCCGTCGTCCCGTCCCTGTACAGGTCAGACCGTCCTGTCGTCCCGTCCCTGTGTAGGTCAGACCGTCCTGTCGTCCCGTCCCTGTGTAGGTCAGACCGCCCCGTCCCTGTGTAGGTCAGACCGTCCCGTCCCTGTACAGGTCAGACCGTCCTGTCGTCCCGTCCCTGTGTAGGTCAGACCGTCCTGTCGTCCCGCCCCTGTACAGGTCAGACCGTCCCGTCCCTGTGTAGGTCAGACCGTCCCGTCCCTGTACAGGTCAGACCGTCCTGTCGTCCCGTCCCTGTACAGGTCAGACCGTCCTGTCGTCCCGTCCCTGTACAGGTCAGACCGTCCTGTCGTCCCGTCCCTGTACAGGTCAGACCGTCCTGTCGTCCCGTCCCTGTGTAGGTCAGACCGCCCCGTCCCTGTGTAGGTCAGACCGTCCTGTCGTCCCGCCCCTGTGTAGGTCAGACCGTCCTGCCGTCCCGTCCCTGTGCAGGTCAGACCGTCCTGTCGTCCCGTCCCTGTCCTGGCAGACCGTCCTGTCGTCCCGCCCCTGTACAGGTCAGACCGTCCTGTCGTCCCGTCCCTGTACAGGTCAGACCGTCCTGTCGTCCCGCCCCTGTGCAGGTCAGACCGTCCTACCGTCCCGTCCCTGTACAGGTCAGACCGTCCTGTCGTCCCGTCCCTGTACAGGTCAGACCGTCCTGTCGTCCCGTCCCTGTGCAGGTCAGACCGTCCTGCCGTCCCGTCCCTGTGCAGGTCAGACCGTCCTGTCGTCCCGTCCCTGTACAGGTCAGACCGTCCTGTCGTCCCGTCCCTGTGCAGGTCAGACCGTCCTACCGTCCCGTCCCTGTGCAGGTCAGACCGTCCTGTCGTCCCGTCCCTGTACAGGTCAGACCGTCCTGTCGTCCCGTCCCTGTACAGGTCAGACCGTCCTGTCGTCCCGTCCCTGTACAGGTCAGACCGTCCTGTCGTCCCGTCCCTGTACAGGTCAGACCGTCCCGTCCCTGTACAGGCCAGACCGTCCTGCCGTCCCGTCTCTGTGCAGGTCAGACCGTCCTGCCGTCCCGTCCCTGTGCAGGTCAGACCGTCCTGTCGTCCCGTCCCTGTACAGGTCAGACCGTCCTGTCGTCCCGTCCCTGTGCAGGTCAGACCGTCCTACCGTCCCGTCCCTGTGCAGGTCAGACCGTCCTGTCGTCCCGTCCCTGTACAGGTCAGACCGTCCTGTCGTCCCGTCCCTGTACAGGTCAGACCGTCCTGTCGTCCCGTCCCTGTGCAGGCCAGACCGTCCTACCGTTCCGTCCCTGTGCAGGGCAGACCGTCCTGTCGTCCCGTCCCTGTACAGGTCAGACCGTCCTGTCGTCCCGTCCCTGTGCAGGTCAGACCGTCCTACCGTCCCGTCCCTGTGCAGAGCAGACCGTCCTGTCGTCCCGTCCCTGTGCAGGTCAGACCGTCCTGTCGTCCCGCCCCTGTGCAGGTCAGACCGTCCTGTCGTCCCGTCCCTGTACATGTCAGACCGTCCTGTCGTCCCGTCCCTGTACATGTCAGACCGTCCTGTCGTCCCGTCCCGCCCCTGTGCAGGTCAGACCGTCCTGTCGTCCCGTCCCTGTGCAGGTCAGACCGTCCTACCGTCCCGTCCCTGTGCAGGTCAGACCGCCCTGTCGTCCCGCCCCTGTACAGGTCAGACCGCCCCGTCCCTGTGTAGGACAGACCGTCCTGCCGTCCCGTCCCTGTGCAGGTCAGACCGTCCTGTCGTCCCGTCCCTGTGCAGGTCAGACTGTCCCGTCCCTGTGCAGGTCAGACCGTCCTGTCCCTGTGCAGGTCAGACCGTCCTGTGAGTCCCGTCCCTGTGCAGGTCAGACCGTCCTGTCGTCCCGCCCCTGTGCAGGTCAGACCGCCCTGTCGTCCCGTCCCTGTGCAGGTCAGACCGTCCTGTCGTCCCGTCCCTGTGCAGGTCAGACCGTCCTGTCATCCCGTTCCTGTGCAGGTCAGACCGTCCTGTCCCAGTACAGGTCAGACCGTCCTGTCGTCCCGTCCCTGTGCAGGTCAGACCGTCCTGTCATCCCGTCCCTGTGCAGGTCAGACCGTCCTGTCGTCCCGTCCCTGTGCAGGTCAGACCGTCCTGTCGTCCCGCCCCTGTACAGGTCAGACCGTCCCGTCCCTGTGTAGGTCAGACCGCCCCGTCCCTGTACAGGTCAGACCGTCCTGCCGTCCCGTCCCTGTGCAGGTCAGACCGTCCTGTCGTCCTGTCACTGTACAGGTCAGACCGTCCTGCCGTTCCGTCCCTGTGCAGGGCAGACCGTCCTGTCGTTCCGTCCCTGTGCAGGTCAGACTGTCCTGTCGTCCCGCCCCTGTGCAGGTCAGACCGTCCTGTCGTCCCGTCCCTGTACAAGTCAGACCGTCCTGTCGTCCCGTCCCGCCCCTGTGCAGGTCAGACCGTCCTGTCGTCCCGTCCCTGTGCAGGTCAGACCGTCCTGTCGTCCCGTCCCTGTGCAGGTCAGACCGTCCTGTCGTCCCGCCCCTGTGCAGGTCAGACCGTCCTGTCGTCCCGCCCCTGTGCAGGCCAGACCGTCCTGTCGTCCCGTCACTGTACAGGTCAGACCGTCCTGTCGTCCCGTCCCTGTGCAGGTCAGACCGTCCTGTCGTCCCGTCACTGTACAGGTCAGACCGTCCTGCCGTCCCGTCCCTGTACAGGTCAGACCGTCCTGTCGTCCCGTCCCTGTGCAGGTCAGACCGTCCTGTCGTCCCGTCCCTGTGCAGGTCAGACCGTCCTGTCGTCCCGTCCCTGTGCCTGAGTGTGCAGGCAGACCGTCTGTCGCCCCGCCCCTCCCGCTCAGTCGGGCGTCGATCCGTCAGCGCGGCTGACGGCGCCGTGCCCGGTCATTAGCGTTGGTGACGGCGCGTGGCAACCGCTCCCGACACCTGCCGACGACGCGGCCGACGTGCACACGGGCTGGCTCTGCAATGTGCACGTCGGCCGCGACCGGCCGCCTGTCGACCAGGTGCAGACCGAGCAGGGATCCCGCTGACTGCCAGGAGTTGCAGGGGACGTTGTCCGTTCAAAAACAAACACGTGTTGCTGATACGGAAACGATAAACAACATGAAAATGGTATGCCTGGTTACCGTCCTGTTGCAGTGTTACATCGGTAACCTATTCTCATGGGATTTTTAAGATATGTGTAATATTTTTTGATGAGAGAAGTGATATGACGGCGAAGAGACATTTCGAGACATAAGTGTCTTTTCTCCGATAAGTTCGCTGCAACTTCTGTGCAACTTTTTTGTGTTGTTTTATTCACCCTGTTTCGTTCCGGGTGAAAACATATGGTGAAATGAAAATTAGCAATGGTGAGCGAGAGGAACGACATGATTTCGACTTTGTAATTCCAGTGATTTGTACGGAGTGACAGTTCTGTTCAGAGTCCCGTCTGTCCTGTTGTAGGATTTTGCGTATATTATGTCAAAAGTGTCAAGTTGCGTTGATGTCTTTTTCCACAATTCAATCATAAGTTGTCGGAGTGGAAGTTATGGCGTTAATAAATTCGACTTCGACGTGTTTGACTAACAGATCAGCCGTCATTTTTCGTCTGACTCGCCCTGGCTGTCAGCGGTTGTTTGACATCGCCCCTTCAGTTATGGTATCAGCGCCTTCAGTGGCGTGATTCTGTGTCAGGCTTGTCTTGTCGATCACGCTCGAGTTGACGGATGAGCGGCCTGTTAACAGCACCCCAGACCGCCTCCCTATCCGTGGCGTGACGCACCCTCAGACTGCGGCGCGTCCTCTGCCCTCCAACCCAGACTGCGGCGCGTCCTCTGCCCTCCAACCCAGACTGCGGCGCGTCCTCTGCCCTCCAACCCAGACTGCGGCGCGTCCTCTGCCCACCAACCCAGACTGCGGCGCGTCCTCTGCCCTCCAACCCAGACTGCGGCGGCTCCACTGCCCACCAACCCAGACTGCGGCGCGTCCTCTGCCCTCCAACCCAGACTGCGGCGCGTCCTCTGCCCTCCAACCCAGACTGCGGCGCGTCCTCTGCCCTCCAACCCAGACTGCGGCGGCTCCACTGCCCACCAACCCAGACTGCGGCGCGTCCTCTGCCCTCCAACCCAGACTGCGGCGCGTCCTCTGCCCTCCAACCCAGACTGCGGCGCGTCCTCTGCCCTCCAACCCAGACTGCGGCGCGTCCTCTGCCCACCAACCCAGACTGCGGCGGCTCCTCTGCCCTCCAACCCAGACTGCGGCGCGTCCTCTGCCCTCCAACCCAGACTGCGGCGCGTCCTCTGCCCACCAACCCAGACTGCGGCGGCTCCACTGCCCACCAACCCAGACTGCGGCGGCTCCTCTGCCCACCAACCCAGACTGCGGCGCGTCCTCTGCCCACCAACCCAGACTGCGGCGCGTCCTCTGCCCTCCAACCCAGACTGCGGCGCGTCCTCTGCCCACCAACCCAGACTGCGGCGGCTCCACTGCCCACCAACCCAGACTGCGGCGCGTCCTCTGCCCTCCAACCCAGACTGCGGCGCGTCCTCTCCCCACCAACCCAGACTGCGGCGCGTCCTCTCCCCACCAACCCAGACTGCGGCGCGTCCTCTGCCCACCAACCCAGACTGCGGCGCGTCCTCTGCCCTCCAACCCAGACTGCGGCGCGTCCTCTGCCCTCCAACCCAGACTGCGGCGCGTCCTCTGCCCACCAACCCAGACTGCGGCGCGTCCTCTGCCCTCCAACCCAGACTGCGGCGGCTCCTCTGCCCACCAACGCAGACTGCGGCGCGTCCTCTGCCCTCCAACCCAGACTGATTGACGCTCCTCTGCCCTCCAACCCAGACTGATTGACGCTCCTCTGCCCACCAACCCAGACTGTGGCAGCTCCTCTTCCCTCCAACACAGACTGCGGCGCGTCCTCTGCCCTCCAACCCAGACTGCGGCGGCTCCTCTGCCCACCAACTCAGACTGATTGACGCTCCTCTGCCCACCAACTCAGACTGCGGCGGCTCCTCTGCCCTCCAACCCAGACTGCGGCGAGTCCTCTGCCCACCAACCCAGACTGCGGCGCGTCCTCTGCCCTCCAACCCAGTCTGCGGCGGCTCCTCTGCCCTCCAACCCAGACTGCGGCGCGTCCTCTGCCCTCCAACCCAGACTGCGGCGCGTCCTCTGCCCACCAACCCAGACTGCGGCGCGTCCTCTGCCCTCCAACCCAGACTGCGGCGGCTCCTCTGCCCTCCAACCCAGACTGCGGCGCGTCCTCTGCCCTCCAACCCAGACTGCGGCGCGTCCTCTGCCCACCAACCCAGACTGCGGCGGCTCCTCTGCCCACCAACTCAGACTGCGGCGCGTCCTCTCCCCTCCAACCCAGACTGCGGCGCGTCCTCTGCCCACCAACCCAGACTGCGGCGCGTCCTCTGCCCTCCAACCCAGACTGCGGCGGCTCCTCTGCCCTCCAACCCAGACTGCGGCGCGTCCTCTGCCCTCCAACCCAGACTGCGGCGCGTCCTCTGCCCACCAACCCAGACTGCGGCGCGTCCTCTGCCCTCCAACCCAGACTGCGGCGGCTCCTCTGCCCTCCAACCCAGACTGCGGCGCGTCCTCTGCCCTCCAACCCAGACTGCGGCGCGTCCTCTGCCCACCAACCCAGACTGCGGCGGCTCCTCTGCCCACCAACTCAGACTGCGGCGCGTCCTCTCCCCTCCAACCCAGACTGCGGCGCGTCCTCTGCCCACCAACCCAGACTGCGGCGCGTCCTCTGCCCACCAACCCAGACTGCGGCGGTTCCTCTGCCCTCCAACCCAGACTGCGGCGCGTCCTCTGCCCTCCAACCCAGACTGATTGACGCTTCTTCCGTGTCGTATCAGGGTAATATCGTCCGGCGGTATTCGGCCATCATTGGCCTGGTTACGAGGCTGTTAACGGATAAGCCTACATAGCTCGTCCACGGATGAGGTGATGTGGTGATGAGGTCCACGGATGAGCCTGCCGGGTGGCCGGCCTTCTGATGGGGGGGGGGGGGGGGGGGGGGGGGGGGTGGCGGCGGCCGAACAGTTAACGAGTTAGTTCGCCCGATGTCGGCCTGTTTGAGGCGGTACCTTCAGACCGGCCCGCCCCGCCCCGGACCGCCCGCCCTGCGCTGCTCAGTGGGCGCGCCGGCCCGCCCGCCCCGCCCGCCCCGCCCGCCCCGCCGGCCCTGCGCTGCTCAGTGGGCGCGCCCGCCCTGCGCTGCTCAGTGGGCGCGCCGGCCCTGCGCTGCTCAGTGGGCGCGCCGGCCAGTCTGAGTTGGTGGGCAGAGGAGCGCCGGTCGCCTGATTCCGTTAATCACCATAATGAGGCGGACTGACCGGTTTTTCACCCATCAGCTGGCATGGCTAGACATCAAATTAATACAATATCTGTCGCCGGCCGGCATCGATATACTGCTGCTGATCAGCAGCGAGTAAAAACCCGCTCACGAGCGGTGGCTGCCGCGTGACCGGTCAGCAGGGGCACTCCTGTCGTGCTGATGACGTCGTGTTTGTCGACATGCCACTGACGCGGTGGCTGGCAGCAGAGAACAGCTTGCACGTGGGCTGATCAATCGGTATAGATTAGTGATCCGAGGCGGCTACTGCTTCTATGGGATTAGTGCCGATCTGGAAGTGCGAAGGTGGTGCTGATGGAGAGGGTGCCGTCAGTGTTTGAGCAGTAGGGGTTAGCACGAGTCTGAATACCGATACATCGCCAAGCGCGGACCTAATAAGACGGGTGCCGGTGCCAGTATGTGCTTTTTACCAAAGCGTTATCAACAGAGCTGCATACGCGGCAAAAAGTTACCAGTGAACGTCATAATATTGTCATTATGAAACACCAGCCACTGTTTGCTTAGCCAAGGTCAAGCCCCGTTGAGGTACGGGCCAAGTCAAATATCTAGATTGATCTAGGTATGATTGCTCTTCGTGGATTTGTCTGGACCTTGGCTTGATCAAGGACGGGTATATCGTAATGAACCCGAGCCCCAGCATAAGCGACATAACGAACTGGAGCTGGCAAATACCAAATACGTCACCAAAAACACTTAACACGTAAACAGGTCTGATGCTTCATAAATCATGAAGGACTGGGGCATTGTACCGAGTAAGCGACTGCCTTCCTCAGACGGTGCTGCCACCTTTACTTCCGTTTCCGTTCCCAGTGCTGTTCTCTCCCCGCTGGTGCCGACACTGGCTTCCCTTCTGACTGGGTCTCGACTCGTCTCGGTGCCCGTCATCTGACATGGTCCCGGAGGGAGGGTTCCCTCAGAGACCGCTGCCAGTCACCCTTTTTACCGCCGCAGTACCAGGCACGGTGTCATATCTGTCAGCGGCGTCACATGGCCCCTCATAAATTAGTGGCCGCATCTCCCGGCCCGGCGTTCCATGACAGCCTGACGTGCCAGACGAGTTTGGCCGCGCCCTCCTCTGTTTCTCCAGCCCTAGCAACGCACTGCTAATTTTGCAGCTCTACGGTAACGTGGTGGACTTGTATTTCTGCAGCTCTAACGAGAGGAGGACGCCCGTGGCGGCGGGAGAGGGTTCATTTGTTAGGCGGGACGCCCCCCGGCCCGACCGACACCGATGCTCCGTGTCGGCCGATTCGTCCCGGCCCTTCACTCGTGACAGCGTCATCAGTCATATTGCCGCCTTATAAATTAAATTAGCGTCTTAATGAAGTGATTGAGCGTCCGCGCCGTGGCACGGTGGTGCTTTGAAAGTCACCCGAGCGTTCTAAATGATCGCAACACTTCCGGAATGTAAAAAGACCGGCGTCAGAGCGGATAAGGCTCCAGATTGCGAGTGTTGAGAGGAGTCATCAGAACTGAAGGGCCTCAATGCTGACCATAAACGTCCAGTGCTCCATCATGCTTACGACGACTGTGACTGAAGGGCCTCAATGCTGACCATAAACGTCCAGTGCGCCATCATGCTTCCGACGACTGTGTTGCGATACGATTGTGACACTCGTGACCAAATCGGCTGTATGCATGATCCACACATGTGATTAGTATGAGTGATAACGCCTGTCGAGCGCCGCCGCGTCAGCAGCCTCTTCTGTAGCCGGCTGTCCATCTCGGCGCCACACGGTCGTGTCTTGCCGCCTCTCTTTACCTCTGATCGCCGCCACCATCGGCCGCCCTGCCTCCACAGCACGTGCCGACCCCGGCTGACCCTGTGTCCCCGTGTCGTCCCGTGTTTCAGCCTGCCAGTCGCCGCCGCCGCGGTCCGGTGACCATGAGCCGGCGGAAAGAGAGACTGAAGGGGCTGCACCCGACCCGCGTGGCCTCCCCGTTCCCGCTGCTGCCGGTCCGCCGCGACACGCCTGGCGCCAACTCTCCGTGAGTACCCTGACTGACTGACGGGACCGGGTCGTACGGCACCCGCCGACCGCCGACCGCCGACCGCCGACCGCCGTGTACAGTCGGGTAGGTCCTGCACGGCCGCCCGCCCACTGCCGCCCACCTATTCTGGCCGGCACCTGAACTTTGTGTAAATGGTGGTGAAACAGCAGAGAACAGCAGATGCCTGCCGTTATCGCGGGAAAGGATCGTGCTGATAACCGCTGTCGGCTTGTTCAAAGCGAGGCACTGTTAACTCGGTTTGATTATGTTGGAACTTGGAAGTTTGTCTGGCCAGCGAACGGATATTTTTCGCATTTATGTGATATAATCCAGCAGTCTGTTGCTATTCTGGTACTCATTAAAGATCATAGCCGGCGACTTCTAAAAGGAGCTGTGCATACAACCGGAAATGAATCACTAGACATCAACAAATACGTCTTCCCGTTTCTTGTACATTGGCACTGCGTCCATCCGACCGACGACTGGCTACCTGGTGGTCGGTAATTCAGACTGTAGTACATATAACGTACGCCAGGCGGCTCTAGGGAAGCTAGGTTTATGCTCCGACGAAGATCAAATAACTGGATTTAATTCAAATTGCAACATCTGTAGCATACTCAAGTTCGATTAATGTTTGTACTTAGTGACTTCTTAATATTGTGATATTCCATTCGGAGCTGTGGTAAATTAATTAACAAGACTAGCATTCGGACAGATAGGTACGAGATGCGAAACTCTGAGCCAGTAGGATTCGGACGATACAAAGCAGTGGTCGCAGAACGTTCGCGATTTTTCAGAGAAGTTGTTATTCAAGAAACATGGGCATGGTGTATGGAGTTTACCACGCTTTTGCCCACAACATTGTATTCCGTGAGTGGCACGAAATTCAAAATTATTACCCGAGGGCCTGACAATAGAATATTTACGGAAAATTTACGCCATTTATCTTTGTTAATCGGCGTTTGATACAAAGGGTATCATGCGTCTGGACGTTTTTCGGGTTCAATCATTAAATTTATATTCGAAATCGAATTAGATTCTATTTCAAGACATTTGAGTGGCTCCGTGAGCACCCCGGATTCGGTCTTTTTGGCTTATTAGGAACAGACCTGGCTTGTGTGTCATTCATTTTCATGGGCGGATCCAGGGGGAGGGGGGGAGGGGTCATGTCCCCCCCTAACCGCCTGAAATCGGCGCAAAATTGACACATTTCCTGATATAGAAAACAATCTAAGCAACTTCTACTAAGGAAAATGTGTTTAAATCAACTCTCAATGCATAAGCATGCGAAATCCGATGAGTTTTCGAAATTGTGTGAGACTTTGGGATTTGCCCCCCCCAAAAAAAATAAACACCCGTTCTGTATCCGCCTTTGTTTATTTTCATGCTTGTAGTATCTTCTGATAGGGTTCACTTGTGAAATGTGCTTTTTTGTTCTGAGTTCACACTGACTCGGCTCGTTTGCTAAAGGGAAAAGTATAGTGAACTAAAAGGTGAATCAATATTTCATCATCAGATAGGGTTGGCATGGCCATTTCATTGGCATGGCCATTTCGCATGCTTATGCATTGGGAGTATGTGGTTTGACCGTCCCGGACAGCTGAGTTTCTATATAGCTGGACACACGACGGTGTGGAATGTGCAGTAAATGAAAGTCATTTCTATCATATTTGCATTGCTGTATCTATACAACCTGCAAGTGAAGCATGCATGCGCCATGCAACACTGATATGCTATACATATTGGCATATGCATATTGCCATATATATATGACAATCTATATGCTACTTGTAAAATGTATGACTAAAATTGTTCCGCATGTCATACAAGCTAAGGTGCGAGTAACAGGTGGTAGTGCTAGTGATATTCTATGCCATAGATAACTGTAGTTACTACAGCTATGACTATGCATATTGTCATATGTATATGACAATCTATGTTACCTGTATAATAAATGGCGAAAATTGGTTCGCCTGTCGCGCACGGTTAGGTTACAAGTAACAGGTGGTGGCAAACGACCTCCATTGCTGCATATTCACCTGTATGAAGTGAATGCGATGCACATCTTCCGTTGGGACGCGCGTTCTCCGCGCCAGGCTGATGTCACCGTGGTGAAGTTACCACCCTGGTACCAACATGGCCACGTATAAATACAGCCCTTTGTTAGAGGCGAACGCCACTTGCATGAGAAAATAGACAGGCTCAGATTGGGCACAGACGCCTCTCAATCAGCCCGCTCATTCATGCATAATTAATGAACGGAGAGCTGCGACCAGCATATGCATTGGCCATGCACGCTGCAGCAATGAATGACACCTTGCATCGTGCTGCAGCAAAATGCACACAAATAACTGTGTTTGTGGCGTCGACTACACCGTAGTCAAATTGGCGATGGGTCATAATCGCGAAGAATCAACTAACGTGTCCTAGTGTGCTACTTCTCCTGCAGTGATAATTTCCGGTTTAAAGGGAACAGTTCACCTTGTCAATGGGGGTTTGAGTTGAGATAGACAAGCTGTTCTCCATGCTCGAAAATTTACTTGAGAAGCTTTCACATCTTCATAGAAACCCCTTAGTTAATTACAATTGGCTTACCGGAGTCCTAGAAGCCGGAACGAGTATCCATCGTGTCTCCCATCGCTGATTGGCTGATTTGACGTATGATTATGACGTATGGCTTGGGGAATAGGCACGTAGCCAGGATTTCACTCGGGGGGGGGGGGGGGCCTCGAAAGCCCGAGCGTTGAAAGGGTCCCCTTTCCAAGCGTTGAAAGGGCCAAACAAAACGGATGAAAAGGCACGTTACAAGGATGGAGAATGCAGTATATGACAGGTATGGCATGGGCCATATAAACTTTTAGGAGCTGGAGTTAGCAAACTGCCATATCAAGTTTGGAACCAGCGACACCAATTTGGAATCAGCTATATCAACTTGGAATATTTTTCAGATTAAGACCTGGAACTCTTAAACAAATTGCGCCGCGGAGCGGCGCGAAAATTTGAAGTCTTATGCCCTGGATATGCTTTATCATCAATGCGTCGCATTGCGTATGGTGCGGACTTCTAAAAATTATATATTGTGCGTTTAAAAGTGTGGTAAAGAAGTGCTAAAGTGAACTATTTTGCCCAATTATATGGGAAAGTAGCAACATAACACATAAATGCGCCGAGAAACGGGTTTTTTTTTTCTAACCCGCATATAATTGAATTTGTAGTTCAATTGCGCCACGGAGCGGCGCACAAATTTTGAGTTGTATTCCCTGGACAACTGCATTCTTACTGTTGAAAGGCTCAGGGTTCCTTCAGATCGTCTAGGGGGCCTATCCGACCTTTTCAACGCCCTTCTGACCTGTTCAGAGACTCATCTGGGATCCGCGAAGCGAAAAGACATGATGTGGAGTGGGTGATATATATAAAATACAAAGAGGGCTTGCTCTACAAGAAAACAAATCGGAGTTTTAGGGTATATTGTAACACCCTGACGAAAGGTGTTACAATATACCCGAACGCTCCGCTTTTAATATTTGTATCGTGGAGGAAGCCCTCTTTGTATTTAATCTTCATCTGGGATCTCTACGTGCTTTTGGCCCTTCTGGTCTGACCAGGGACTCCTCTGATCTTCCAAGAAGCCCCCTTTGTGTGTCAAGGGGCCATTCGGCCTGTTCAGAGGTCCTTCCGACCTGGCCAGTGGCTTCACTGGCTGCTTTATCGCCCTGCCGACATGCTCAGGGGGCCCTCCGACCTGCGCTGGGCAGATTGGAGAGGCTCCAATCTGGCTAGGAACTCATACGGCATGTCCAAGGGCTCTTCCGACCGGTCCAGGGACCCTTTCGGTCTAGCCAGGGCCCCTCTGATTTGCACAGGAGCCTCTCCGATCTGTCCAGCGACTCTTCTGGTCGGACTGCGCTGACTGATTTGTTGCCTTGCGACATGCTCCAAGGGCCCTCCGACCTGCCCTGGGGCCCATCCGTGCTGACTAGGGGCCCATTCGGTACGTTCAGGGGCCCTTCTGACCCACCTAGGGGCCCTTTCGGTCTGGTCAGGGGCCCATCTGACCTGTACAGGGGCCCTTTTAACTTCCCAGGGGCCCTCTGGTCTGTCCAGGGGCCCTTATGGCCTGGCAAGGGACTGCGCTGGCCGCCTTGTTGCCCTGCCGACATGCTCAGGGGCCTCTCGACCTGCCCAGGTGCCCCTCTGTGCTGGCTAGGGGCCATCCGACGTGTTCAGGGGGCCCTATGACCCGCTCAGGGGCCCTTTCGGTCTGGCCAGGGGCCCCTCTGACATGCACAGGGCTCTTTTGAATGTCTAAGGGGCCCTCTGGTCTTTCAGAGGGCCCTGGTGGCCCAATGGGCCTCTGCAGTGCTCTAAACTCTCTAAAGACCACGCTTCGCGTGGTAAAGAGTCCATGATATCGCGCTTCGCGCGGTCTCGTTGGCCCGTTTCGGCGCGCGCAGCGCACCCGAAACGGGCCCTCCTGGCCTCCAAGGGGGGGGGGGGGGGGGGGGGGGCGGCCGCCCCCGCCGTCACCCCCCCCCCCCCCCTTGGCTACGTGTCTGTTGGGGAATAAGTATTATAAACAGTGACATATATATCTCTGGACAAGAACATGCTGTTCAGTACCTTATTCTCTTCATTGCACGAATGAACATTGAGAGATATATCGTGATAATCGTCTATAAACACTTTTTTCAGCAATATTCTTAGTGGAATTATACTTCACGCACAGGCGTCACATTATCACATTACACGTCACATTATACATCACGTCACGCCAGGGGGTATTTCGCCTCTAATCACGTCACGCCTCTAATCACGTCACGCCAGGGGGTCACGCCCCCTGGCATTTCGCCTCTAATTGAGCTGGAGCTTAGATTAAAAACAAGCGTGTTGCGTGTGATGAGAGGAAGCCGTTGCTACCCGATTTTAAGGTTCTGGGTCATTAGGTGACCTCCGAGGTCATGTCAATGACCCGGATGTCATCCAAATCGTGCATGTGTAGAAATTTAATTATAATCGAGCCAAAATCTTGAATGAACATATAATTATGCAAATTGGGTCCCAAATTTCAAATCAGCGTCACAATGTGTCCTAGAAACTACCAGAATCCAAAAAGGTCATCTCAGGTCATTGGAGGTCAGTGACCTCGATTGACCTGTGAAAGATCATGACCCCCAGTGGAACATATCATTATGCAAAATGGATGCTAAATTTGAAATCAGCGTCACAAAATGTCCTAGAAACTGTCAGAAGCCAAACAAGTCACCTCAGGTCATCTGAGGCCAGTGACCTCCATTGACCTCTGAAAGGTCAACCGAGGTCACGATATCAGTGGAAACCATGAATGTCACCTGGTAACACCTGTGCATATGCTCCTGAACAACAAACACTCGAAAACTGCACTAGTTACAAGCATCGATACTACAGGACGCCAGTTGCGCCTGACATGACCTTGAGAAACAGGCCATAGGTCATAGGGGGTAGAAGTTTCTTTTAGAGTATGTGTCAAATTGTTCAAAAGTACGATACTGAAAATTTCATCGTAATCGATTGATAACTACGCGAGTTATTCCCGAAAAACAGAGGGAGGGTGGCATCCACCCCCACCCCCTGCACTGGCGAGGGTTAAAAGCAACAGGAATTATTTTTAGATTGCACAGCATGTGCAAAAACTCAAGTTAAAAGACAGCAAATGGCCGCCGGTGAACGCAGCAGCAGTCAGCTGACTACGACGAATGGATAATATCCAAGCGACACTGCTCCTGACATTGTCCATGATTCTCGACCGCGGCGGAAAATTATCAGGGATGTTTTTCCATTTTCCAGATACCGAACGTGATTCTGGACTTTTTTTGCCATGATCCCGGAAACTTACCCAACATTTTTGCAGATACTGAACGCACGACAAATATCTACAAAGCTGTATTTTAGGAGACATGGCCCTGTTCGTTAGCAGAGCTTCACAAACATTGTAAAGATGTCAAACACACTGTTTAGCAACGTAGGACGGTGGTTTTAACAGCACGTTGCTTGGCAACGTGGCGGGTGTTTGTGCAGATTTATCATGATCATTGCGCAATGTTATTCACTGTTTACGTAAGGCATGCATAATTGCTGCCTCCTACGCTGAAGTTCAGATATAGGAACATCACCCAACTGGCTTTCTTTCTAGTGCGCTGTCGACTACCTTTCAATATTGTATATTTTGTACAGGGGTCCTTGTTGGGTCCGCATTGGTGGGGCCCCTTCGTGGTCCGACGGGGCCCCCTTGAGTTCGTGCCCCCCTCCCTCTTACGCAAATCCTGTGTGCGCGCCTGGTCACGCACGTGCAGATGTTGTCACGATGACATTGCGTGCTTCTTAGCCATCTGATTTCGCATTAATTCGCTCCATTCAGAGGAAAATCTTAATTGGAATCAAATAACTGACATTATCATTTGCTTTTTCCGCGTTCATATGTATTTTTATGGCTTACTAGTAACATGATAATTCATTTCTAGCTTCTCTAAATCATTTCTGAGCTTTTTTAGTTTTTTATGTGAACAGTTTCCTTCAATCTGGCTGTCACCAGCCAACGATCTGTGTCAACGGTGACGTCTTTTCTCCAAGCATTCAGACACGCCAGCGAAAATAGCCCGTCCAATATCGGCGATCTACTGTCTGGGCCATTCACTGTCTGGTGCCTGACTCTGGTCGACTGAGCCGTTAGCTCCGCCGTGATGCCAGCTCGTCAATACCCGGGGACAATGTGCCGCAGTCTGGAGACCCAGCTCCTCCGCCGGCCGCCACACAGTCGGCACTGCGACCAATCACACGATACGGCCGCCGCAGCAGCCGCCGCCGCCGCCACCGCCGCAGTAAAACCGAATCGTCCTCACTATCGCCCTGGAGTCGACAAAGCCCTCCGAGCTGCAGCAGCTCCGGCGGGCAGGGAGGGCCAAACACCGCCGAAGATCAGCCGCCACAGCCGGCCATCGATACAGGCCAAATGGCGCAACTTGGGCGACAACTGCCGCTGCTGCGGCGGCGGCGGCGGTGGCGGCGACGTCGGCTGCGGCGCAGCTAGCAGCGGAGGAAGAGACAAAGGCAGAGGTGGTGGCTGAGGCAGAGACAGAGACAGACAGGGCGTATTGTAAGAGATTTTGACTGGGGAGGCAATCCGGCGATCAGGGGCGGCAATTTGGCAATCGGGGGCGGCATTCCATGGACTGGTGGCGGCATGCATTTTGAAAAATACCCCCAGGAGCGCAGGGGGTATTTTGAAAAAGACACTCATGATAAAGCATAAGTACATATCAGCGGATGTCGGAAGGGTGAAGAACGGCATTTGAGATCCAAAATGCACGCATTCTACCTTCACTTGTATTCCTGTGGAAGGTCACCGCCAGTGGCCTTGGCAAGGAACCACGATGAATAGACGCCAATTACAGCTGAATATAATAACGTTTGTCATCTGATGGGTGGGCGCAATATTACCGTTGATAAGCGCGCTACGGATTCAACACGTAGTCCTGAAGTGGGCGAGTTGTAATGTTGCAGAGGCGCTGTATGCTGTCATAGAGCGCCCCCGTCTCATTAAAGGGGCAGGCGCACTATGCTTCGAAATGATGGCTTGAAAGGAGCGGCTAAAAATAATGCTGCCGAAGCGCTCTTGTAAGCCATGGGGCAGCCTCATGTTACGGAGGGGCGCAATACGTTTGCAAAGAGAGATTTATATAATGTAAGGCTTATCATGTCCATAGGCGTACACAAGGGGGGGGGGGGGGGGGGAACAACGGGGCAATTGCCCCCCCCCCCCCAAGGTCTGTATGTGCCCCCTTTGGTCGAAAAAAATGAATGATTTTTTTAAAGAGAAAAATGGTGAAAATATGCCCTTTTAAAAATATAGTGGGCCAAATCCAGTGAGTTTTTTTGGTGGGGTACTTTATGCCCCCCTGAGCAAAAATTGCTCCCTCCTGGAGTGAATCCTGGGTACGCTACTGAGCATGTCCCAGGAGCGCTTTACACCACTCATTTGCCCTCATCTAATGGCGAGACCCACTTTACCCGGCTTTTATTCTCCAGGGTCGCTCTGTCATGCCGAGGGTGGCATCTTATGATGCATGGGTGTACTGCACCTGCCAGGGGCAGCTTATCATGCTCCAGAGGTGCTTTGCGGTGCCACGGGGCGCTCTCGGAGAGGCACAATATAAGTACCTGAAAGTGGCGGATTTAATTTTCTATGGGCGCTCTTTGGTACCGGGGGCGGCGTCATCTGATGGAAGGCGCACTGACCCTGACAGGAGCGGCTTATTATGTTCCAGGGGCTCTATACGCTGGCATGGGGGCGTCATCTGATGGGCACAATATGCCCGACCGAAAGGGGCGGCTTTTATTATCTAGTGGCGCTCTTTGGTACCAAGGGAGCGACTTTATCTGACAGAGGGGCACGCTGTACCTGACTGGGGCGGCTATCATGTCCCAGGGGCGCTATACGCTGCAATTGGGCGCCCTCGGCGGGGCGCAATGTGCCCGAAAGGGGCGCCTTTTATTATCTAGGTGCGCTCTTTGGTGCCAAGGGCGGTATCATCTTATGGAGGGGCGCACTGCACCTGACTTTCCAGGGGCGCTCTTGTATGTCAAGGGATGAGCTGATGGAGGGGCGCACTGCACCTGACTTGCCAGGGGCGCTCTTGTATGTCAAGAGATGAGCTGATGGAGGGGCGCACTGCACCTGACTTGCCAGGGGCGCTCTTGTATGTCAAGGGATGAGCTGATGGAGGGCCGCACTGCACCTGGCAGGAGCGGCTTGTCATGTTCCGGGGGCGCTGTACGCTGCCATGGGCGCTCTCGCTCTGGAAGGGTGCGCTATTTGCATGAAATGGACGGTATTTTGATTTTGATTGGCGTTCTTTGATGCAAAGAGCGGACTCATCTGATGGGGGCTGATTTATCCCCGAGAGGCGCGGTTGAGCATCTTTTTAACTGGGGAGGCAAAGTGTCGTCACTGCGGAGGCATTCTTCATGACTGGGGAGACAATAGCTTCTCCAATTACTATGCTAAAATACGCCCTGGAGACAGAGGCAGAGGCAAAGGAAGAGGCGGCGACAGAGGAGGCAGAAACCGAAACAGTAGCAGCGGCAGAGGCAGGACAGAGACAGTGGCGGCGCAGCGGGGGCTGCTGCTGCTGCTGCGGAGGCGGCGGCAGCAGCAGCAGAGGCAGGACAGAGACAGTGGCGGCGCAGCGGGGGCTGCTGCTGCTGCGGAGGCGGCGGCAGCAGCAGCAGCAGAGGCAGGACAGAGACAGTGGCGGCGCAGCGGGGGCTGCTGCTGCTGCTGCGGAGGCGGCGGCAGCAGCAGCAGAGGCAGGTCAGAGACAGTGGCGGCGCAGCGGGGGCTGCTGCTGCTGCGGAGGCGGCGGCAGCAGCAGCAGGGGCAGTGGTAGAGACAGAGTCAGTGGAGACAGAGGCGGAGGCGGCGGCGGAGGAACGCACTCGGCGATGATTAGACCACTGTGAGAGAACTCAGAGAGCCGGGACCATCCCATTCGCGGCCGACGGCCGGCCCCGTCGCCGCCATCTCTCCTCGGACGGGGCTCCCGCGGGACCTGTGGTCGAGCCGCTCCGAGCCGCTCCGAGCCGCTCCGAGTCGCGCCGAGCCGCGTCGAGCCGCTGGCTGCCGCACCTGCACGAGGCTGGCGACCCCAGACAAAGCCTAGAGCGGAGTACGATTCCCAGCGAGATGGCTCGCTTGTGGCGGCTTCAGCTGACACCACTGATAAATGCGGGGCTTCCTGGTGGTGTCGCCCTGCTGTTGGGTATGAAAGCTGTATCAACGGCCTGCTGAAATCACCCCTGTGCGTGTGTCGTTCCGAAGTCGAAGCCGTTTCCTTTCGAGACGAGATTAATTAACCCTGACGCATAACACTGCCAGTCTCCTGCGGTGACCTACATCCGAGATCCAGAGACACGAGTTTCGGGAGACACCCGAGATCCAGAGACACGAGTGCCGGGAGACACCCGAGATCCAGAGACACGAGTGCCGGGAGACATCCAAGATCCAGAGACACGAGTGCCGGGAGATACCCGAGATCCAGAGACACGAGTGCCGGGAGACACCCGAGATCCAGAGACACGAGTGCCGGGAGACACCCCGAGATCCAGAGACACGAGTGCCGGGAGTCATCTGAGGTCCGAACACGAGTGCCGGGAGACACTCGAGATCCAGAGACACGAGGCCGGGAGACACCCGAGATCCAGAGACACGAGTGCCGGGAGACATCTGAGGTCCGGACACGAGTGCCGGGAGACACCCGAGATCCAGAGACACGAGTGCCGGGAGACACCTGATATCCAGAGACACGAGTGCCGGGAGACACCCGAGATCCAGAGGACACGAGTGCCGGGAGACACCCGAGATCCAGAGACACGAGTGCCGGGAGACACCCGAGGTCCAGAGACCCGAGTGCCAGGAGACACCCGAGATCCAGAGACCCGAGTGCCGGGAGACACCCGAGATCCAGAGACACGAGTGCCGGGAGACACCCGAGATCCAGAGACACGAGTGCCGGGAGACACCCGAGATCCAGAGACACGAGTGCCGGGAGACACCCGAGATCCAGAGACACGAGTGCCGGGAGACCACCCGAGATCCAGAGACACGAGTGCCGGGAGGGACACCCGAGATCCAGAGACACGAGTGCCGGGAGACACCCGAGATCCAGAGACACGAGTGCGGGAGACACCCGAGATCCAGAGACACGAGTGCCGGGAGACATCTGAGGTCGGACACTCCCGGCACCCGAGATCCAGAGACACGAGTGCCGGGAGACACCCGAGGTCCAGAGACCCGAGTGCCAGGAGACACCCGAGATCCAGAGACCCGAGTGCCGGGAGACACCCGAGATCCAGAGACACGAGTGCCGGGAGACACCCGAGATCCAGAGACACGAGTGCCGGGAGACACCCGAGATCCAGAGACACGAGTGCCGGGAGACACCCGAGATCCAGAGACACGAGTGCCGGGAGACACCCGAGATCCAGAGACACGAGTGCCGGGAGACACCCGAGATCCAGAGACACGAGTGCCGGGAGACACCCGAGATCCAGAGACACGAGTGCCGGGAGACACCCGAGATCCAGAGACACGAGTGCCGGGAGACATCTGAGGTCCGACACGAGTGCCGGGAGACATCCGAGATCCAGAGACACGAGTGCCGGGAGACACCCGAGATCCAGAGACACGAGTGCCGGGAGACACCCGAGATCCAGAGACACGAGTGCCGGGAGACATCTGAGGTCAGGACACGAGTCTCAGTCAGCCAACGTGGTCAGCGTGACCACCTGTACACGACAGTCACCTGACCACGACACAGGTCACCCGACATGGGTCACAGGTCACCTGACCCACTCCGCTGCCCCCCCCCCCCCCGGCCGGCCACCCGTTTGAATGGCGGGCGGGCGTCTTAGCATCACGGAGCGGTCTGTGAGAGAGCTGCTGATATCCGTGCTGAGCGGCGTCGAGTGACGGCGCTGATGGCATCAGCAGGGTGGCTGATCGCTTCACCCGGCCCGGGTACCGCTCCTTAGCAGCAGCCGGGGACACATCGGCCGGGCATCGGCGGCCCCTTCTGCAGCTGACAGCGGTGACAGCTGTGACAGCTGTGACAGATTGGCAGATGATGACGGCCGCTGCCGAGGGCTGTTGCCGTCTGTCTGATATGGCTCTGCTCAGCACACTGTGCTTACTAGGCGTTCATCGTGGCTGATTCATGGGCCTGCAGAAGGTCTCAGCAACAGAAGGTGCAACTGTCTGAGAGAGGGCAGTGTGTCGCTCGCCCATTCATTCGGGCTGTACATATGTACGAGACGTGGATGCAAAATGCATAGCTTCATTCTGTCTCGCCATCTTCATCAAAGGAAGGGAAGAATTACTGTCATTGCCAAAACAAGACACCCTGCCACTTGCTGGGGCCTCAAGAGCGCAAAGAACGTTGGGAACAAAATATGATTTCGATTCCTGCTTTCCAAACAAGTCAGTGTCCTAATCAAAATGACATCTCTTTTGGGTTATGGATTTATATAACGTACTATTACGCATTCATTGTGGCATGTCTGCTACGTCAATATACTGCTGGTGGGGCGGGCCATGGTCGCGCCAAGTGTTAGCAACACCCACTCATGCCACGACGTGGGCTCATCCTCGGTACCTGTTTACGCTGGCTGCCGTACGGTAGTTTTTGCTCTCGGCGCTGCCAGCTCGCAGTCCTCAGAAGCGCTAATGAGCGCCGATACCGATCGTATTGGAATGTGGGGTCCTCGCGTGCCGCCACCACGCGCCCCGGCTGTCAGCTCGGAATCAGGGGCCGGCTCACACGGCAGGTCGAGTGTGAAGCCAGTCAAATAGGCTGCGGCAGGAGAATACCTGCAAAATGAGGGCGATGACCTGTGGCCCGGCTGGCTGAAACCGTCCCGTGCCGTGACTCTTCAGTCTTGACTCGTGACTCCGTGAGTACCGTGACTCGTGAGTGATGAGCTGTGTCGTGACTGTGTCGTGACTGTGTCGTGACTGTGGAGCTTGTCGAAGCTTCGTCTGTATTGTCCTCTTTCGGCAACAAACTGGGCTCCCAGGAGTGTATTTTCTCGCCAACTTTACTTTACCCACCGCGTCCTGTGGGAAGATTAGTCAGCGCGGATGGATACCGAGTCGAGATGAGTTCAGTTGCTGTCATGGAAAGGTGAAATGGAAATGACTGGTTGGTAATAAGATTAGTATATACTTAAATGATCACTTGAATGCTATTTACT
>JAXIVJ010002077.1:0-2500 GCA_036785665.1 Chirona hameri
GTCAGAGGTCAGAGGTCAGAGGTCAGAGGCCAGAGGTCAGAGTGTCAGAGGTCAGAGGTCAGAGGTCAGAGGTCAGAGGTCAGAGTCAGAGGTCAGAGGTCAGAGGTCAGAGGTCAGAGGTCAGAGGTCAGAGGTCAGAGGTCAGAGGTCAGAGTCAGAGGTCAGCGGTCAGAGGTCAGCGGTCAGCGGTCAGAGGTCAGAGGTAAGCGGTCAGCGGTCAGAGGTCAGCGGTCAGAGGTCAGAAGGTCAGAGGTCAGAGGTCAGCGGTCAGCGGTCAGCGGTCAGAGGTCAGCGGTCAGAGGTCAGCGGTCAGAGGTCAACGGTTCGGGTGCCTGAGGACAGGTACCTGAAGTAAGAGGTCAGAGGTCAGAGGCAGGTACCTGAGGTCAGAGGTCAGGCGCTCCGAGGTCAGAGGTCAACGGTTACGTGTCTCATGTCAGTTGCAGGTTAGGAGTCAGCACTGGCCCAACCACGTCAACAGGGAACTTCGTGTCTGCCAGGCATTACATCGTTTGATGAAACGACGAAAATATTACAACCACCGAAAACAAATGACAGAATATTTTGTGTTGACGACTTCGCCACGAAGAGCAGCTGAAAATAAAGGACATTCAATAAAATGTGATTCCAACAAACTTGCGTCAACTGCTTTATTTTCGAAAGACCTTTGGCTAATGACCATGAAATACGACTTGCATTACCCCTCGCATAGGTCTGACATTATCCCTTTTAAACACTCAGCATTGGGTATCTAGCATATAATTAGGGAGAGGCAGCGAAACATATAAGCATAACATATCGTTTCGTGTCTGTTTGGGCTAACGAATTTGAGTAGGTGTATGGGCAGGGCATGTACATCTCTCGACTATTGAATACCCTTCATCTCAGTGACGCTTCACAGCATGCACTACAAGTTAAGACCGCTAAATCATAACCCAGTGTATAAAGATAAAAATTACTCCACGCCACACGTGACCACAAAATGTTCTAGGTGAGCTATACACCCAAATACGTTCCATATGAGCCATTCACCACTGGTACTAATACTTAAGGCCTAGACGCCGTAGTTGGGTACCTGGGTGGCACTGTTGTAGACTGTATAGTTAATAACTAAGCTACAGTTCCATTCCAGGTCTCAGCAGCGAAACGTATTATGTTTGTGAAAACGACGAAAATATTACAACCACCGAAAACAAATGACAGATTATTTTGTCGTTTGACGACTTTGCCACCAAAGAGCAGCTTGAAAATAAAGGACATTCGAATACAAATTGTGATTCCAACAACTTGCGTCAACTGCTTTACTTTCAAAGGACCTTTGCCATGATATACGTATGAAGGACGTGAGGAAGGCGTTTCAAAGAAACTGCACTAGAGTGTGTGCACTATTACTTTCAACCTCAAGGTGCAACAAGCACAACAAACGTCCTTTTCTAAGAACACATACAATATGTTGGTCTGTGATTAGATTCGCCCAGCAATGAGCGCAGATGTGGTGCGGAGGCGGGTGTCGGCGCGAACAGGGCGCCCTCTATAGGCGGTGCAGGCCGCGGCCAGTCGCGGGACAGCCGCTGCAGGCGGCACAGCCGGCACGGCAGTGACCTAGTGCAGGTGATAACGGGTCCATCCCGGACGCTGACGGGTGTCCAACACAAACAGGGGGTCGGCGCGGCTGGCGGCGGCAGGCCGGCGGGGGTGAAGGTGACTGACCAGAGCTCTCTGCACTGCAGGTGCCGGCTCCACGCAACTGCCATCGGAGACATGCCAGTGGCACTAGGATTCATGTTAAGCACAGGCAAATGGGGTTTACTGACAGTTATGAGTAGTATTGTAGTCTGAGTAGAACTGTGGCTGTAAAACATCAGCAGACTGGTTATTGATTCGACACTGATTGAATCGATTGGAATCGTTCAATCAAAAATTCCTTGAATAAAAACAAAATAATTGATTCACCACCAGATCTTTTGATTCATGAATTGTGATTGAATCAAACCCGCATCAATCAAGGCTGATTGAATCAAAAGATGTAAAGATTCTTAACGATTCAAGTACACTGGTAAATTGTGCAAATACATGCAGTCCCAGTGGCTACATTCATTATAACTGAAATAGTATTGCTGTAACAATGTTTTAATGATCATATATATGTGTTTCCCTTTTTTATTGATTTGACAAATTCACCACAGATATTTAAATGTTGAATCAAACGTGAATCGATTCAAATATTTGTTTTGATTCTTTGAATCGGAAAGAATCAACTCAAAATTGTATCCGTGAATCGAACGATGATTGTATCATTCAGATTCCAAAATGAATCATGATTGAATCGTTCCAAAAAAGTCGAATCAATAACCAGTCTGAAAGCATCTAAGAGGATGACAAAAACAAAGTGAAATACTTTTTACTCGGAAAACCTGGCAATTAGACCAAAAATCTGATGTTGGACGAATCTCGCAATCAATGAATTCTCACCGGGTTGTAAATGTGAGTATAATAAAAG
>JAXIVJ010002077.1:7500-10000 GCA_036785665.1 Chirona hameri
ATGGAAAAGGCGAAGTGCTAAGTATTGGTGGTGCTTTAACCCGCGCGGCGCAAGGGGGGGTAAATTTTACACCCTCCCGGATTTTCTCAATAACTTGACAACTATGACATATATCAAAGTGAAACTTACGGTAGCTTATGGTGCATCAATTCTACGTCTTCTGCCATTTTTTTTTAATTCGTGGAAAATTTTGGCAGATAATGACGTTTTAGTGACGTCATGTCATGTCATTTTTGGTGAAAATGTTAAATGTTTGAAAAATCGTAGAAATAGCGTGTTGATGCAAATCGCAAATAAAAGGCGTCAAAAGAAAGGAAGTGACATTGTCTTTCAAATGGTTATCTCGGATTTTCAAAATTTTGGGTTTTTTACCCGAAAATTGCAAAAAAATAAGATTTTTTGGGAAGAATTTCCACAAAAGTCTTTTTTGAAGATTTTCAAAAACCAGAAGATATAGAGAAAACCAGAAAACCAGATATATATAGAGAACCGAGTATCAACGATGCTCAAACCAAATTTGAATGCAATATCTTTAATTTTGACTGACTTATAGCTCTCTAAGTATAAGTAACTCATGACGTCTTTTTTTAATTGCGTTTTCTGGCTTTTACTGACCAGATACAGACAAATAAATGCCACCACTGTATTTCTAAGACAAAACTAGCCTAGAAACATGGAATGGTTATTTATATTTAAAAAATGCAAATTGTGTCCTTATTGTGACCTGACCTTGACCTAAGGGCCACTATATGGGGTCAGGCTGTGAAAATGGCTGGTTTTATCGAATTCTACGTGTAAAATAACCCATACAACATGTGTCGCATGGCTTTCGTAGACCTGTGACTTTTTGTGACCTGACATTGACCTTGACCTTTGCTTACAATTTCACTTTTACTTATGCGGGAAATGCATTATACATTCTGGAGCACTTTGTGAGATAATAGTTGCAATATAAGGCTTTGGATGGTAAGTATAGCCCAAAAACTCAAATACTTACATTTTGATATTTGACCTGACCGTGACCTGACATGTGACCTTATTTTAAGAATTTCGAGTATGCATTCGATTCTTCTCGTTGAGAGCTTGCGATCGCCGCATTGCGCGTCTCGCTGTGGTTATTGGTTCGGAAGATACGAGGGGGGGGTAAAATTTACCCCCCAGCGCCGCGCGTTCGGCTGGAGACCCCAGCGCCGCGCGGGTTAGATTATTAAGAAATGGACTTGAAATTCGTCCACCTTCGGAATGCCCTAAGCCGGAAAATTATCAGCAGCTTCATGATACCCAATCTGTTTAATGGATTGTGAAATTATGGTTCGATACTCATTGCAGATAAACGTAGTAACTGAAAATAAAATAAATATTTCGAGTTATGTTGAATATATACACAGAGCGTTATTTTGGACATGGGCGAACACCAAATTGCTGATTAAGATGGTCCATGAATGGTTCATGAAAAATAACAAAAATTTGGGCGGCGTACCAAGTATTTTTTGGGGGTGCAAAATACAACAATATAACATGATATCAATTGAAATTTCTGTAGAGAGCTCGTGTATTGCCAAGCGACACGACCACGCGCGGCGACGCTCCTGACACGTCTCCCTCCTACCAGAGCCATCCCACACAGGGGTGACCGGCGCACAAATAGCCGGAACGCCGCCGGGCCGGTCAGGCCCCTTCGCACCCCCGGCCGGCGTCGCCCTCCCCGCCGCCCAACGGACAATAGAGCCGGAGCGCCGGCCGGCGCGGCGGGCCGGTCCCATCCGCCCGCCACGCATACCGACAGGGGAAGTAGCCGTCCCGGGCAGGCACACGGCGCACACACTGACACACGACACTACATTACCCCCTGTTTCTAAAAAAAACAACAATCATACAACTCTCGCAAGCGCTCCACTCACACACATAAAATGCACAACGCACTTTGGCATAACATGACTATATACAGTCGCTGGGCAGGACCAGGCCATACCGGTCTGGTGGCTGTCTCGCTCGCACACCGCGTCCGTGTTCCGTCGGAAAGCCCACTGACAAGTCAGGCGGCTGTCCCGGGGCTGGCCGGACCGGGTCCGCGTCTGGGACGGGCAGCGAGGGTGGTCTCGCCTGCTCGGGACCTGCTGCTTGCAGCTCTCCGGCGCCGCGGGGAGCGCCGAATACGAGAGCCGGGTCGTCGTCGTCGTCCTCGTCAGTGGAGTCCACCGCCTCCTGGCCCGATCCGCGCCGGCGCCGCAGGCATCGGACGTGCCATGGAACACCGTCCACCTCTACCAGCTGGTCTGACACAAGGCGTGTGACAGTTCCCGTCCGTGACACATCAGTGCAGCGTGTCGTAGGTCCACGGCGTCGCATCCACACTGGATCGCCGACCCGGAAGCCTGCATCATGATCCTCTAGTCGCAGCTCGGGTGGTGGCCTGGTGCCGTCCCGTTCGGCGGTGACTGCTGGCAGGTCGCGGCCCACACGCTGGAACAAACCAGCGGCGGGCGCACTCTCAGAGCTC
>JAXIVJ010002077.1:15000-107500 GCA_036785665.1 Chirona hameri
CTAATGTCTCGTGATACATACCTGTCTGTATGAGGAGAGCGGCCGGAGTGAGGTCAGAGTGAGGATGACCTAGCCTAATGTCTGGTGATACATACCTGTCTGTATGAAGAGAGCGGCCGGAGTGAGGTCAGAGTGAGGATGACCTAGCCTAATGTCTGGTGATACATACCTGTCTGTATGAGGAGAGCGGTCGGAGTGAGGTCAGAGTGAGGATGGCCTAGCCTAATGGCTGGTGGTACATACCTGTCTGTATGAGGAGAGCGGCCGGAGTGAGGATGACCTAGCCTAATGTCTGGTGGTACATACCTGTCTGTATGAGGAGAGCGGCCGGAGTGAGGTCTGAGTGAGGATGACCTAGCCTAATGTCTGGTGATACATACCTGTCTGTATGAGGAGAGCGGCCGGAGTGAGGTCAGAGTGAAGATGACCCAGCCTAATGTCACGTGATTCATACCTGTCCGTATGAGGAGAGCGGCCGGAGTGAGGATGGCCTAGCCTAATGTCTCGTGATACATACCTGTCTGTATGAGGTGAGCTGCCGGAGTGAGGTCGGGCGTAGTGTCGGACTCGGTGGTTCGGTGCTGTGTGGTCGACCCCGGCTGACCAGCCCTCGGGCGCTAGGGACCGCGACGTGGCCAACGGTCGTTAGGCGACTGCTATTAGCTCCCTAGGACAACCAAACCTCCTGCAGCCAATAATGACGCAGGTTCTTAGGCTATTGACCTGTTCGCCGCGGGTCACGTTTAGGTTGTTTCCTCTGGGCATGATATATTTGCATTGCATATACTACTCAATGCCATATAAATTTCTGAGATGGGTATGGGTTACTTTTAACTTTACGGCCAAGACCTTTATTGACAATGTAAAGTGTGTTGTATTATTGTGTTGTCAGTTACACTGACAACTTGGTACATTAGCTCCACTGGCTGAGTAGTCTCTGAGTTAAAATGTTGGACTCGTCTGGGCGCACAGGATCGGTTAGTCAGGGCAAAGTCACTTGACATGATGCGTTGAAGTTCCCCAGACATGCCATTATGTGTAAAATGCATTTATTGATGGTGGTAAAGGTCTGGAATTTAAGGGATTTTTTGTTCACGGTAGAGGATAGAAGTGTGACTTGTTGCAGGAAGTGAAAGAATGTGAAATGTTTTTTGCAGGCATAAGTGACTGAACGTTACACTGATGCAGTGGCGTCAAGATGTTTACGAAAGCCGTGTATCCGGTTGATGGGCCGGAGCGTCAACATGGCCCGTAAACATGATTATTCGACAAATACGGCACACATTTGGCGCACCTTTAGTTTGTTGTACGTTTTCGTTTGGGTGGAGAGAATGTATCGGCCGCGCTGCAAATGTATATGTTTACGTAAACATCGTTGTTCATCAGGGTACATCAACCGGGGGGGGGGGGGGGCAAACGCTGGTGGCATTATGTGCCCTGAGGGATGTTTTCGTTAGCTGCAAAAAACTGCATGCGCTTTAACCCTATTTGTAACAGGCTCCTGGCTACCCCTATTTGTAACAGGGGGGGGGATTCCGCCCCCCCCCCCCCGGAGATCTCGAGATCTACCCGTCCGATTTTCAAAAATGAAACGGCGTTTGGTTCCCCTCAACACGATCTACATTTCTAAATAATAAAAAAAATCTAAATTTTTTATAGGGGGGCAACAGGGGGGCAAAAACCACAAATTTTAGTGGTATTTTTGATCCAACATATCTTTCATGTTTATCGACCGATTTTAACACAATTAATACGAATCGATAGAGATTGAATTGGAAATTGATAAATCACAGTGGCGTTTGAAAATTCAAAAATCATAGGCGTGTGCAGGTCACTCAATATGGGGGTGAAGTAAATGCGTAATAAAACCATTTTTTGATGTTTTTTTTAAGAAATGAAATGGTATGTGATTGTGACATTAAGCAAAACAGGTAAAAATAATATTTTTGCCATAGGCGATACCAGGTTAGTGAAAAAGGGGGGTAAAATTGGGGAAAATATTAACCGCAGACAAGTTGCTACCCAGCACTATAAATATGTTACTGATCGTAGATAGTTCCCTTTTGCATGTTGTACTTCATAATAGGCGTATCCAGGGTCCAAACTGGGGCGGCTCAATACCTTTTGATAAGTATATTATCCGCTATTATGATAATAACTAGTCAACAGTGACTATTTCACTTACAACTTCAATTAACATTGCTTACCCCCCTTTTACCCTACCTGGACTCGCCTATTATCTTATAATCGTTCGTAGAGTAGCCTGTGGTGCGTGTTTCATCCGAAAACTACAGTATGTTATGTCATTGTACGCCCATGCCTCTTAGTTTCCTTGCAATAATATGACCCCCTTTCTTCCATTCCTGAGCGCGCCTCTGCAAAAAAAGAAGACTTTTTTTCCCTTTCCTGGCCTCATATGTGCATATATAATTATAAGCTAACCGTCTATTGCGCCGTTATCGCTGGCATATCGTCATCACCAAGCCAGCCACCCCCCTTTTCATGTGCCTGAACACGCCCCTGAAACTCTATATGTAATAAATTATGCAAATAATGGAAGCAGAAGCTATCTTTTACATCTTGATAACTATAAATGCCCCTTATATTGCTCTATTTGCTTCCGCCAAGCATTGAATACTTCCTGGAAACCCCCCCCCCCCCCTTTTCAAGCCCCTGAAACCGCCTCTGCCATGAAATTTTAATGATATTTCATTAACATCAACTAATTTGCACTTGTTGCAATCACCGTGAACCGATGTAACTCCTTCATACTTGAGGCAGTTACGAAGAAACCGTGAAGATCGCATTTCCGTATTATCGCCAAATATCGCCTCCGAACCCACCCAAAACTGTACCCTGGAACCGCCTCTGTTCAGGTTAGGAACTCAAAATTTTGACTCCAAATGCGGTATTCAATTCTATGAAAAGTCCCAAAATCTAATGGGCCTGCTCCCAGCCGTTCTGGATATATCTGCGAAAAACATGAGGGGGGGGGGGCGGAATCCCCCCCCCCCCTGTTACAAATAGGGTTAAACACCCCTTAGATTGCGAGACGTGGCGCGGATTTCAAAAGTGGCGCATGATGTTATGACATTGTGTGCTTCGAAAGAATGTGTAAAGGACTCGGAACTTATGTAAACATAGTGATTTATAAAAGCAGTACGTGAGTACCAATCAGGGGCGCAGCCAGATCTTCAGAAGGGGGGGGGGGGGCAAGCCCCTGGGAGAGGCCCCCACCCCCAAAAATACCCCTGGATATGAATAACTATGGATTTCGGCCACTTTATTTTGTTAGGCCCCCTTTTAACAATTTTTCTTCGTCTACTTTTGATTAGCTGGATTGGACCAGGACCCTCAGTAGGCAATGTACTGAGCACATTACTAATTTGTATTGTTGCGTACAGGCGATAAAACATCTTAGCTGATAACAGGTGGGGTCGGCTTTTGAGTGTGGGGTGGCTGAAATGACGAAAACATTTACCCCCATTTTGATACGTGTATGCAGCATTTTTTTTTTATCATTTCAGCATTTGCAGATACGTGCCTTTGCAGCATTTTTTATGTGGATTTTCATGTTATAGTAGGTAGGTATGTACTTGTTAGTTAGCGCCGCAAAGCGGCGCGAAATTTTTACGGTTTTGCCTGATAAAACCCAGAAATATAGGCGGTGGGGTGGGCCTTGTAGCTCGGATAATAAGCTAAAAATGCTATTCATTCAATTCAGCGTTACGACGAACCGATGACGATCACTATGGACGATGACTTCGTTGAGATGATGATTACCGATGTGACGCCGCGAAGCGGCGTGAAAATTTTTATTTTAGGTCCTGGAAATTAAATTTTAATTTTAGAACCGGACCGTGCGGTGAGATGGGTTGTGGGAGATGGTCCTGGCCTGTTTCCACTATTAGCTCTTCGGTCCAGCAAATTGTGCACCGCTGGAGCAGTTTCCGGGTGCCGATCTCCTCGTCTTTGCGTTCGCGTAGCCTTTGTTGTAACTCGGTAAACTAGCAAAACATGTAGCCTGCTTGAACTTAAAAGTGAATATTTTATAAAGGGAATGGGTCCTGGGGTCAACAATTACCGCCAAGGAGAGCTTCTGCCAGACACTTAATTAAATTATTTTCCCCATTTTTCAAATTTGTATAAGGAATTGCGAAACGTGTGTCATGCCACGAAGCGGCGCGAAATTTTCCAGTGTTTGACATAGCTGGATTTTGACTGCACTGTAAAGGTAAGTTTTACGATAAATTGTTAATTTTTCCCGCAAAAGGTAGGTGGGTGGGGGTGGGGGGTCGACCCCCTCCCCCCACCTCCCCCGCCTTCTAAAGTGGGAGGAGTTTGTCCAGACCTCCCCCGATCCTCCCATCGGCGACACCCCTGGCTGACAAATATTGCAGCACACACTCTCCTAAGAGGAATTTTTTAATTGTTTTGTACTACCGCCACGGGGGGGGGGGGGGGCGAATTCAAAAACGCATCAGACTTATCAAATGATCATTCTTAAACCCAAGAAAACATTGCACCAGGTGGGTCAGAGTACAGCACATTAATGAGCGAATTATGACTGCACCGACCACGGCTAGCAGGCGCTCCAGCTATAGCAGGCGCTAAAGGCGACGGCTAGCAACCCCTGGGCAGGCTCGAGGGCCCCGCTCACAGACTCAATGGCCCTCTGGATAAGCTCAAGAGCGCCCTGAACATACTCAATGGTCCCTTGGAAAGCTGAGAGGCCCCTGAACAGACTCTAATGGCCCCTAGGAAGGTTCAAGAGGCCCTTGAACAGACTCAATGGGCCCCTGGGCAAGCTCGAGAGGTCCCTGGGCAGGTTCGAGAGGCCCCTGAACAGACTCAATGGTTCTCTGGGAAAACTATAATAGGCCCCTGGGCAGGTTCAAGAGGCCCCAAAACAGACTATAATGGGCCCCTGGCCAGGCTCGAGAGGCCCCTGAACATACTCAATGGGCCCATGAACATGCTCGGAGGCCACTGGGCAGGTTTGTTAGGCCGTAGGTGGGCTCAATTGGCCCCTGGACAAGTGAACATGCTCTAGAGGCCCCAGGGCTAGTTTTGAGGGCCTCTGAGTGGGCCCAATGGGCCCAGAGCATTCTCTAAAAATCCTTGGGCATGTTTATGCGCCCTTAACCCTATTTGTAACAGGGGGGATTCCCCCCCCTCATGTTTTTCGCAGATATCTCCAGAACGGCTGGAAGCAGGCCCATGAAATTTTGGGACTTTTCATAGAATTTAATACCGCATTTGGAATTAAAATTTTGAGTTCTTATCCTGAACAGAGGCGGTTCCAGGGCACAGTTTTGGGTGGGTTCGGAGGCGACATTTGGCGATAATACGGAAATGCGATCTTCACGGTTTCTTCCTAACTTCAAGTATGAAGGAGTTACATCGGTTTACGGTGCTTGCAACAAGTGCAAATTAGTTGATGTTATTGAAATATCTTAAAAATTGCATGGCAGAGGCGGTTTCAGGGGCTTGAAGGGGGGGGGGGGGGGTTCCAGGAAGTATTCAATGCTTGGCGGGAAGCCAATAGAGCGATGTAAGGGACATTTATAGCTATCAAGATGTAAAAGATAGCTTATGCTTCCATTATTTGCATAATTTATTACATATAGAGTTTCAGGAGCGTGTTCAGGCACATGAGAAGGGGGGTGACTGGCATGGTGATGACGATATGCCAGCGATAACGGCGCAATAGACGTTTAGCTTATAATGATATATGCACATATGAGGCCAGAAAAGGGAATAAAGTCATTTTTTTTGCAGAGGCGCGCTCAGGGATGGAAAAAAGGGGGTCATATTATTGCAAGGAAACTAAGAGGCATGGGCGTACAATGACATAACATACTGCAGATTTCGGATGAAACACGCACCACAGGCTACTCTACGAATGATTATAAGATAATAGGCGAGTCCAGGTAGGGTAAAAAGGGGGGTAAGCAATGTTAATTGAAGTTGTAAGTGAAATAGTCACTGTTGACTAATTAGTATCATAATAGCGGATAATATACTTATAAAAAGGTCTTGCGCCGCCCCAGTTTGGATCCTGGATACGCCTATGATGAAGTACAATATGCAAAAAGGAGCTATCTACGATCAGTAACATATTTATAGTGCTGGGTAGCAACTTGTCTGCGGTTAATATTTTTTTCCCAATTTGACCTCCCTTTTTCACTAACCTGGTACCGCCTATGGCAAAAAATATGATTTATAACTGTTTTTTCTAATGTCACAATCACATACCATTTCATTTATCTAAAAAACAACATAAAAAATGGTTTTATTACGCATTTACTTCAGCCCCATATTGAGTGACCTGCACACGCCTATGATTTTTGAATTTTCAAACGTCACCGTTATATATCAATTTCCAATTCAATCTCTATCGATTCCTATTAGTTGTATTAAAATCGGTCGATAAACGTGAAAGCTATGTTGGATCAAAAATACCACTAAAATTTATCGTTTTTGCCCGCCTGTTGCCCCCCTATCCAAAATTTAGATTTTTATTATTTTTTAGAAATGTAGATCGTGTTGAGGGGAACCAAACATCGTTTCATTTTTGAAAATCGGACGGGTAGATCTCGAGATCTCCGGGGGGGGCGGAATCCCCCCCCCCCCCTGTTACAAATAGGGGTAGCCAGGAGCCTGTTACAGATAGGGTTAAGTGGGCTCAATGGGGCCCATGGACATGCTCGAGAGGCCCCTGGACAGTTTTTTGGGCCCATCGGTGGGCTCAATGGGCCCCTGGACATGCCCAAGAGGCCCCATGTGCTGGCTACGAAAGCCCTTCAGTGTCTTACTTTTTTACTTTTTTTAGTTACTTTTTGAAAGTCATTTAGCTAATGCAAATGGTATCTGGGCCAATCTCGGCGAGCCCCCTGTAACCCGTAAGGGAGGGAGGGCAATTGCCCCCTTGCCCCCCCCCCCCTGGCTGCGCCCCTGATGCTATCAGAATTAAGACAATACCAACCCATTGTTTACAATCTAATAGCATGAAAAGTCTGAGGATAGGACGTGTCCGAGGTTACAGCAGTTGAAGTTTCAACCTATCCCTAAAACCACTGAAAGACAAATTGTTCCAAACATTCCAATAGTCCCCCACATCTTCCTCCATATACCTATGAGCTATCCTAGCTCCCTTGCCTCTTACCTTAACCCGCGAGTTACTGGGGGGGCTATTTCCCCCCCCCCTCCCGTTATTCTGCAATAACTCCTAAACGAACAACAGTATCGTCACCAAACTAGCAATACCTTCTCTCACATCAATTCTACACATGCTGGCAAAAGGAAAAATATGAGGTTATGATAGGTTAATCGGGAATGACGTCAGAGTCACGTCATGTTCTTCGGCTTTGGTTGTAAAATAATGGTTTGCGGAAAACGCAGTCAAAGGTACGATGTTTGAAATAAACTCAATTGTCTTAAATAAAAATACTGACAATAGACCGGGCTATCAAACTGCTATCTCGGATTTTTGAGTTTTTGTTTATTTCAAAATTTTGAGAAACCCAAATACATTTTTTTTAAAACAAAATTTTCAAAATAAAATCTTAATTATCCAAAAACCGGAATATATGTGATTGAGACGTGTGCGGTGAATAAGTGTACCAAATTTGAAGTCGATATCTGCAAAAATGACTGAATTATGAGTTATGACCTTTAAATGACAAAAATCGACCACCTCTCACAGCATTACTATGCATCAAAAACGCATTTCTGTTTTTGCTTTTTACTTCTATTTATACAGAACAAACAATGTTCTAAGGTAATTTTTCGCGTTCTAGACGAAAAACAAACCCATAAACATGTGTTATAACGCCTAATGACCGTAATATGCAGTTTGACCTCGTGACCTCGGATGACCTTGGCCTGACCCAAGGTCATAAACAGCTTAGAAAGGTACTTAGAAGTGTCAGACACACGAATCATACCGATTTATTGACTGTTTATGCGTTTAATATCGCAATTTTGCCAACAACAATATTAGGAGGTCAACAATATTATGTTTCCCCCGATAAATTTCACAGGGCTATCGAATGCCGTTTTAATTTTTACATTCGGTCCAGTAGTTCCGGAGATCCGAGGGGGGCAAAAAATAGCCCCCCTCACCAGTAAGTCGCGTTATGAAATATACCCCAGTAACTCGCGGGTTAAGCCGCGCACTGCAGGGGCTTTGCGCCGAACACGAACTGCAGGGGGGAGGGGGGGGGGGGTGATTTCCCCCCCCCCCCCCGTGAGATCTCAAAAACTACGCTACGTAGCGACAAGCGGAAAACGTCATTTGATAGCTTGATACAAGTGCTATCGAAAGTATTGCAGTATTGTTTTAGGTCAGGTCAAAATTGAGGTCACCAGAGGTCATCAAAGGTCAAATGTTCCAGTTTTGTTTCCTGTTTTAGGACATCGCTCCAGAAATTCCCATATATCTCGGAAACTATGCTAGTTAGAAACAAACGGAAAAGGCAAACGCCAGCCAGTGAAATTTTAAATCAACATTGTGTCCTCAAAATTTATCTCAGGTCAATATTAGAGGCTCCAGAGGTCAAAAAAGAAAAATGCTGTTTTTTGCAACATATTTTTTCGCTGTTAACTTTTTACTTAACAACGATAACGGCAAACTGTTTACGCCATTGTGCTTATCTCGGCAAGGCTCTTCGAATTATATACATTGTAACCTTGTTAAGTAAACTTACAAATTTTACCTCAGATCAAGGTCAAGTGGTGACCCAAGTAAGGCATGTTGCATATGTAAAGACGTGTCTCGACGAGACAAACGCATTGCTGTCTGTTTTACTTCTCTATCTTCATTATGCCGGGAGTTATTGACAAACAAGTGATGGTGACCTCGCATGACCTCAAATGATCCCATAGGAGTCACTGAACAAAACTTACACTTGGATCATCAACAATATCCCATATTAACATGATCCAGAAGTAATTGGACTAATATCATGCATATCCTTGAAATAGGAAGCATTTCTATATTTCCCCATTTACTTATTATGGGGAGGTTACGAAATTGACCTGACCTTAGGTCACCGATATAAAAATTCCGAGATAAACGAATTGTAAGTACTGATGCCCTCATGACATCCTGTAAGTTTCAAACTGATCGGTGAAAAACTCTGGCTTTGGCACAACTGGAAACATTTTTTGGAGGTGGGGTCACTTGACCTGGTCTGGTGAACTGACCTACTAAGATAGCCCGAGGTTAATTTTTTTCTCAAAATGTCCGCAATTGATGGCCTAACAGGTGTGCCAAAGCCCGGCGGCGTTGCGCGCCGCCGTGTTTTCGCTATCCGCGAAAAAACCTGAGGGGGGGGGGGCGGAAATCAACCCCTGCAGTGCGCGGGTTAACTTCTAGGTAAGTAACACCAACATCATACAATGTCCTGACAATGTACATCTTATGTTATGGTAGTTGAAGGCAACATCCATCATAATTTCCAACACACCCAAGTTCAGGCATTTCACGTGGCTAGGAATTTTCACGCCCCAAAGAGTCAATATACCAGCAATGTCATTGATGGTCAATTATTTAGATGTGACAGTAAAAGTTTGCCATAAGTATAACCATCACAACCATGTCTGATACCTATCTTCCTTTCATGTATTTACCAGTATTATTATTGATCTAATAAATATACCAGACAAGTATCTGCATTACTGTTGTTGCTGCATTACCAATGACCTTTGTTGAAGTAATAACCAGCGTGGGTATTTATCTAAGAAATATAGACACCACAACGGTCAATGTGTATTGTAAAAGAGCTGCCGAAAAAAAACGAGATAACACCATCAATGCCTGTGCTCGTCATAAATACTTGCGCCGAAAACGTTGTTTTTTAAAATAAATTTAGTCCAAATGTTTTTGAATGAATGGATTTCCGAGGTCAGGACCCGCGCTAAGCATAGCTTGTTGCGCAGGCCCTGACCCCACCACCCGATCAAGCAATTCCTGGCGTCCGGCAGAATTTAGAAGCGAAAGTTGTACGTGCCCGACATACCTGGACACGGTTCGCCCAGCCCTTTGACGTCACCTAACCTTGAGTGCGACCGCTGCCACCGGCCACAGGCCATCCCAGTCAGGGGAAAATAGCGAGCGCCGAAGCGACTCGAACCCGGACTGCCACTACCGGGTGAGGCCAGAAGTCCAACGCTCTCCCAACTGAGCTACAGTGGCGGACAACGTTGACTCTAATTCTATCAACAAATCGCGTACACTAAATAGGCCCCTGTCCGGAGCCATGCTAAATCCGCCGAATGTATCACGGTTTTCTGAAACGTTTATTAATTGATTTAGGAAAAACGGTTCAGATAAATGTTTCATGTGCGCATGGTAATGTTAAATACCTGCTTGTTGTAAATCCATGCGAAAAATGGCCTATTTATTTTTAAAAAATTATGTCAACAACACTGAATAGGTCGCCGTCCGGAGCCATGCTAAACTGCCGATTACACTGCCCTTTTGTTAATGATTGTTATTGAAGTTTGGTGCATATTCACAAAAGATAGTGCATGAAACATAATAAATGCCTTCATGACAAATAACAATGCGTAGGCAGGCTAATTTTAGCAAAAACAGTGAATTCGTTACCAAGTACTTGCAAGTACTGGTCGTTATAAGCGTGGATCGCTTATCAACTATGACTTGAAATATCTCTCGGTAGGAATTGTTATATGCAAAATGTGATAAATTTACAATATATTTTGGTCTTGTCTATCGATTTCAGGTGCCAACTCCATTTTTGTGGAAAAAGGTGATTATCTCCCTTTAAAAATAAAACAGAATATTCCAATCAGCCGCCTTTCCAGGGCCCTGTGGGGCCCTGCACGGGATTGGTTATCCCGGGGCCCCGTACCCGCCGACGAATCCACGTTCATAATGTCGAGGCGCCTGAGGCCCAGACCAACACCGGTGTCATTGAGACCAATACGGGTGTCATTGAAACCAACACGGGTGTCAGTAGTGAGACCAACACGGGTGTCCGTGAGACCAACACGGGTGTCAGTAGTGAGACCAACACGGGTGTCCGTGAGACCAACACGGGTGTCAGTGAGACCAACACGGGTGCCAGTAGTGAGACCAACACCGGTGTCATTGAGACCAACACGGGTGTCAGTAGTGAGACCAACACGGGTGCCAGTAGTGAGACCAACACGGGTGTCATTGAGACCAACACGGGTGTCAGTAGTGAGACCAACACGGGTGTCCGTGAGACCAACACGGGTGTCATTAGTGAGACCAACACGGGTGTCATTAGTGAGACCAACACCGGTGTCAGTAGTGAGACCAACACGGGTGTCAGTGAGACCAACACGGGTGCCAGTAGTGAGACCAACACGGGTGCGAGTAGTGAGACCAACACCGGTGTCAGTAGTGATACCAACACGGGTGTCATTGAGACCAACACGGGTGTCAGTAGTGAGACTAACACGGGTGTCAGTAGTGAGACCAACACCAGTGTCAGTAGTGAGACCAACACGGGTGTCATTGAGACCAACACGGGTGTCAGTAGTGAGACCAACACGGGTGTCAGTGAGACCAACACGGGTGTCAGTAGTGAGACCAACACGGGTGTCAGTAGTGAGACCAACACGGGTGTCAGTGAGACCAACACGGGTGTCAGTAGTGAGACCAACACGAGTGTCAGTAGTGAGACCAACACGGGTGTCAGTAGTGAGACCGACACCGGTGCCATTGAGACCAACACGGGTGTCAGTAGTGAGACCAACACCGGTGTCAGTAGTGAGACCAACACGGGTGTCAGTAGCGAGACCGACACCGGTGTCATTGAGACCAACACCGGTGTCAGAAGTGAGACCAACACGGCTGTCATTGAGACCAACACGGTGTCAGTAGTGAGACCAACACGGGTGTCAGTGAGACCAACACGGGCGTCAGTAGTGAGACCAACACGGGTGTCAGTAGTGAGACCAACACGGGTGTCAGTAGTGAGACCAACACGGGTGTCGGTGGTGAGACCAACACGGGTGCCAGTGAGACCAACACGGGTGTCAGTAGTGAGACCAACACGGGTGTCAGTAGTGAGACCAACACGTGTGTCAGTAGTGAGACCAACACGGGTGTCAGTGAGACCAACACGGGTGTCAGTGAGACCAACACGGGTGTCAGTAGTGAGACCAACACTGGTGTCAATGAGACCAACACGGGTGTCAGTGAGACCAACACGGGTGTCAGTGAGACCAACACGGGTGTCAGTAGAGACCTACACGGGTGTCAGTGAGACCAACACGGGTGTCAGTGAGACCAACACGGGTGTCAGTGAGACCAACACGGGTGTCAGTAGTGAGACCAACACGGGTGTCAGTAGTGAGACCAACAAGGGTGTCAGTAGTGAGACCAACTCGGGTGTCAGTGAGACCAACACGGGTGTCATTGAGACCAACACCGGTGTCAGTAGTGAGACCAATACGGGTGTCATTGAGACCAACACGGGTGTCAGTAGTGAGACCAACACTGGTGTCAGTAGTGAGACCAACACGGGTGTCAGTAGTTAGACCAACACGGGTGTCAGTAGTGAGACCAACTCGGGTGTCAGTAGTGAGACCAACACCAGTGTCAGTAGTGAGACCAACACCAGTGTCAGTAGTGAGACCAACTCGGGTGTCAGTGAGACCAATTCGGGTGTCAGTAGTGAGACCAACTCGGGTGTCAGTAGTGAGACCAACTCGGGTGTCAGTGAGACCAACACGGGTGTCAGTGAGACCAACACGGGTGTCAGTAGTGAGACCAACACGGGTGTCAGTAGTGAGACCAACACGGGTGTCAGTAGTGAGACCAACACGGGTGTCAGTAGTGAGACCAACACGGGTGTCAGTAGTGAGACCAACATGGGTGTCAGTAGTGAGACCAACACGGGTGTCAGTAGTGAGACCAACACGGGTGTCAGTGAGACCAACACGGGTGTCAGTAGTGAGACCAACACTGGTGTCAGTAGTGAGACCAACACGGGTGTCAGTAGTGAGACCAACACGGGTGTCAGTAGTGAGACCAACTCGGGTGTCAGTAGTGAGACCAACACGGGTGTCAGTAGTGAGACCAACACGGTTGTCAGTAGTAAGACCAACACGGGTGTCAGTAGTGAGACCAACACGGGTGTCAGTAGTGAGACCAACACGGGTGTCAGTAGTGAGACCAACATGGGTGTCAGTAGTGAGACCAACACGGGTGTCAGTGAGACCAACACGGGTGTCAGTAGTGAGACCAACACGGGTGTCAGTGAGACCAACTCGGGTGTCAGTAGTGATACCAACACGGGTGTCAGTAGTTAGGCCAACACGGGTGTCAGTGAGACCAACTCGGGTGGCAGTAGTGAGACCAACACGGGTGTCAGTAGTGAGACCAACACGGGTGTCAGTGAGACCAACTCGGGTGTCAGTAGTGATACCAACACGGGTGTCAGTAGTTAGGCCAACACGGGTGTCAGTTGTGAGACCAACACGGGTGTCAGTGAGACCAACACGGGTGTCATTGAGACCAACACGGGTGTCATTGAGACCAACACGGGTGTCAGTAGTGCGACCAACACGGGTGTCAGTAGTGAGACCAACTCGGGTGTCAGTGAGACCAATTCGGGTGTCAGTAGTGAGACCAACACGGTTGTCAGTGAGACCAACACCGGTGTCAGTAGTGAGACCAACACGGGTGTCAGTGAGACCAACACGGGTGTCAGTGAGACCAACACGGGTGTCAGTTGTGAGACCAATACGAGTGTCAGTGATACCAATACGGGTGTCAGTGAGACCAACACCGGTGTCAGTAGTGATACCAACACGGGTGTCAGTAGTGAGACCAACACGGGTGTCAGGAGTGAGACCAACACGGGTGTCAGTAGTGAGACCAACACGGTTGTCAGTAGTGAGACCAACACGGGTGTCAGTAGTGAGACCAACACGGGTGTCAGTAGTGAGACCAACACGGGTGTCAGTAGTGAGACCAACACGGGTGTCAGTAGTGAGACCAACACGGGTGTCAGTAGTGAGACCAACACGGGTGTCAGTGAGACCAACTCGGGTGTCAGTAGTGAGACCAACACGGGTGTCAGTAGTGAGACCAACACGGGTGTCAGTAGTGAGACCAACACGGGTGTCAGTAGTGAGACCAACACGGGTGTCAGTGAGACCAGCACGGGTGTCAGTAGTGAGACCAACACGGGTGGCAGTGAGACCAACTCGGGTGTCAGTAGTGATACACTGAGAAAAAAGGTATCTCCTTTTTGGGTCTCAGAGACCCATCGAGGGTCTCATTTTCCCTATTCAATTTAGACAACACATTTTAAGCCCCTTTGCTGGTATCATGTGAAACTCTTTCGCTGAGACCATGCACACATCTGAACGAAACCTTTTAGTGGTCTCGAAAAAAAGGTGGTTGGTCCTTATATTTAACCTTATATTTGGTCTAACCTTAAGCTAGCCTCCGGTCTAAACCACAATCTGGCCTCTACGGATACCGGTGGTGGGTCTCAAAACGTGTTGTCTGAATATAAAATGCAGCTGAAGAAGCCAGTAGATAGTCTCGTAGACCGCCTAATCGTCTTACAATGAATCCACGTGGTGGACTCTCCTCGAGCGGGCTGCGCTCGTCCCAGGTCACACCAAAATATAAAGATTGTAATAAATGGGAAAGATGTGTTAAAAGCCTCTTAATGCCACAGGACATCACCTCTTTAACCTTAAAACAAAATATAGCCATATGTGGAGAAAAACTTTCTAACACTGCACCTTCCAACTCGTCTCATGAGCTCCAGCAAGAAACCAAGCATCACCGGATTCGTGATTATTTTGCAATTATAGCACCCACGAACCAGAAAACGACACAATCACGGCATTCTACGTGGTTAACGGCCGCCGCTCAGAAGTCATGCCACTCATGTCATGCCACTTGCAAGAGGCCACAACGCGACGCTTTGCTCCGGCACTAAACCGATGGTGCACAACACGTGCACCGGCACAATCACGGCACTCCGCGTGGCTAACGGCCGCCGCTCGGCAACCGACAGTCAAGCGCCATGCCTGCTGGGCGACTGTCCGCGCCGCGGCTACAGGTTATAGCTGAGAGCAGTTGGAGCTCAGGTTAGAGCTGACAGTGACAGGCATGCGGATGTTCGCAGTTTCTGGCAGTTGGAAAGCACTCGATTACAACGGAACAGTCAAACAGGTCCCAACTGCCAAACGGACGTGGCAGTGGCACAATCCTCCACTAGTACCGAACGAAATAGACACTGTTGATAGCCGAGACACTGCCACCATCACCACTGGTGACAGCCAAGACACTGCCACCATCACCACTGGTGACAGCCGAGATAATGTCACCATCACCACTGGTGACAGCCAAGACACTGCCACCATCACCACTGGTGACAGCCGAGACACTGTCACCATCACCACTGGTGACAGCCGAGACACTGCCACCATCACCACTGGTGACAGCCAAGACACTGCCACCATCACCATGGTGACAGCCGAGACACTGTCACCATCACCACTGGTGACAGCCGAGACACTGCCACCATCACCACTGGTGACAGCCGAGACACTGTCACCATCACCACTGGTGACAGCCGAGACACTGCCACCATCACCACTGGTGACAGCCGAGACACTGTCACCATCACCACTGGTGACAGCCAAGACACTGCCACCATCACCACTGGTGACAGCCGTGATACTGTCACCATCACCACTGGTGACAGCCGAGACACTGCCACCATCACCACTGGTGACAGCCAAGACACTGCCACCATCACCACTGGTGACAGCCGAGACACTGCCGCCATCACCACTGGTGACAGCCAAGACACTGCTACCATCACCACTGGTTACAGCCGAGACACTGCCGTCATCACCACTGGTGACATCCAAGACACTGCCACCATCACCACTGGTGACAGCCGAGACACTGCCACCATCAACACTGGTGACATCCAAGACACTGCCACCATCACCACTGGTGACATCCAAGACACTGCCACCATCACCACTGGTGACAGCCAAGACACTGCCACCATCACCACTGGTGACAGCCGAGACACTGCCACCATCACCACTGGTGACAGCCAAGACACTGCCACCATCACCACTGGTGACAGCCGAGACACTGCCACCATCACCACTGGTGACAGCCAAGACACTGCCACCATCACCACTGGTGACAGCCGAGACACTGTCACCATCACCACTGGTGACAGCCGGGACACTGCCACCATCACCACTGGGGACAGCCAAGACACTGCCACCATCACCACTGGTGACAGCCGAGACACTGTCACCATCACCACTGGATACAGCCGAGACACTGCCACCATCACCACTGGTGACAGCCGAGACACTGCCACCATCACCACTGGTGACAGCCGAGACACTGTCACCATCACCACTGGTGACAGCCGAGACACTGTCACCATCACCACTGGTGACAGCCGAGACACTGTCACCATCACCACTGGTGACAGCCGAGACACTGCCACCATCACCACTGGTGACAGCCGAGACACTGTCACCATCACCACTGGTGACAGCCGAGACACTGTCACCATCACGACTGGTGACAGCCGATACACTGTCACCATCACCACTGGTGACAGCCGAGACACTGTCACCATCACCACTGGTGACAGCCGAGACACTGTCACCATCACCACTGGTGACAGCCGAGACACTGTCACCATCACCACTGGTGACAGCCGAGACACTGTCACCATCACCACTGGTGACAGCCGAGACACTGTCACCATCACCACTGGTGACAGCCGAGACACTGCCACCATCAACACTGGTGACATCCAAGACACTGCCACCATCACCACTGGTGACATCCAAGACACTGCCACCATCACCACTGGTGACAGCCGAGACACTGCCACCATCACCACTGGTGACAGCCAAGACACTGCCACCATCACCACTGGTGACAGCCAAGACACTGCCACCATCACCACTGGTGACAGCCAAGACACTGCCACCATCACCACTGGTGACAGCCGAGACACTGTCACCATCACCACTGGTGACAGCCGAGACACTGCCACCATCACCACTGGGGACAGCCAAGACACTGCCACCATCACCACTGGTGACAGCCGAGACACTGCCACCATCACCACTGGTGACAGCCGAGACACTGTCACCATCACCACTGGTGACAGCCGAGACACTGCCACCATCACCACTGGTGACAGCCGAGACACTGTCACCATCACGACTGGTGACAGCCGATACACTGTCACCATCACCACTGGTGACAGCCGAGACACTGTCACCATCACCACTGGTGACAGCTCTGTCCACGGCTGCCTCTCACAACACACGGCAGTCATGGCACGCTGCTTGCCTCCCGGCCGCACTGCACCTCACAGTCCCAGGAACCGGGCCAGCTTGAGGCCCTGCTTACGGCAGGTAGCACTTTGGTGCTCCTTCACCTGAAGGCCCCTCCGCTGAATGAAGTGCAGCAGCGACCCCAGCGGCTTGGCACCCTTGACGGCGAGGACGGGGTGGGCAACGGCCCAGAGCAGCAAGCCGCCCTCTATTCCGTCCTACTTGCCGACGATCACTCCCTCAGACGTTACGATGCCGTCTGACATTGTCAGCTGCTGAGTCGTCTTCAGATGACAAGTAGGTACAACTAGGAAGTCCAGGATGGCGCGTAGTGTTTCCTCGTCTGAAACAGGAAACGTAGCATCACCATATTGGAAACACGGATATTTCGAAGACCCCTATATGATGACGTACCTTCGTTTTAACCCTCGCCAGTGCAGGGGGGACGGGGGGGGATGCCACTCCCTCGTTTTTTTTTCTCTCGGAAATAACTCGCGTATTTAACAACTGAATGCGATGAAACTTTAACACCCTATTTTTTTAACAATTTTACACATACTCTGAAAATGTAAAACTTCTATCCCACATGACCCGTGATTTATGGCCTGTTTCTCAAGGTCATGTTGGCGCAACTGGCGTAGTATCGATGCTTGTAACTTGTGCACTTTCCGAGTGTGTGTGTGTGTTGTTCAGGAGCATATGCACAGGTCTGCCGCGCAAAGACAACAACGCGTAACCAACAATTTTTTCGAAAATTGAGTTATTGATATCATTCGATTCCTCTCGACATGCTGCACATTTTGGTATGGGTTTTGAACTCTAAATCTTATTTGTTAACAAGATATTTGGCCTATAAGTCTGGCAAAAGTACACATGACTCCAATCTACAAAGGCCCACACAATACGTAACTTTTACGTATTTTGTTTCGCTGGTCGTAATGCGAATCAACACGCTTTCATTCCCACGCCAAAAACACGTATCTCCTGCACGCACGCACATTCCTGGGCATTGGTCGGCATCACGGCTGTGTCATCTGAGGTCAGTGACCTCGGTTGACCTGTGGAAGCGCATGACCCCAGTGGAACATATAAGTATGTAAAATAGATCCCAAATTTGAAATCAGCGTCACAAAATGTCCTAGAAACCGCCAGAAGCCAAAAAAAGTCATTTGAGGTCATCGGAGGTCAATGACCTCGGTTGACCTCTGAAAAGGTCAATCGAGGTCACAATCTCAGTGTATACCACAACTGTCACCTGGAAACACCTGTGCATATGCTCCTGAACAACAAACACTCGGAAACTGCACAAGTTGCAAGCATCGATACTACGGGACGCCAGTTGCGACTGACATGACCTTGAGAAACAGGTAATAGGTCACGGGTCATGTGGGTTAGAAGTTCACAATTTTCAGATTATGAGTCAAATTGTTCAAAAGTAGGGTACTGAAAGTTTCATCGCAATCGGTCGGAAACTACGCGAGTTATTCCCGAAAAACCGGGGGGTGGCATCCAACCCCCCTACCCGGGCGAGGGTTAAGGTTTAGAAAGAAGAAATTGGTGCATACTCTGAGCAACTCAAAACGTTATCAGCTGGGTACCTAAGAAGCTATACGATCTCCATAATCTGTTTATGCACTAATACGGCAATACCAGGTAAATTCTACATAACAGTGACACATTTTATATAAGAAAACAAGTGAACGGAGCAGTAAACTTACCATCGGAGGTGGAGAAACGGGTCCTCATGGCCGAAAAAATCTGGCGGATAGACGTCCGGGCGCCGTCACGTCTGTCCTCTCCGCATATCCGGCGAAACTCGTCCCACACCTGACACAAAAACGAGGGTGCTAAGATACTCTAACAATTAATTATGTATATGCGGCGTGTGACAAAAACATCACGACAATAATCAGGACAAGAAAGAAAAAAATCATCATGACAATGAAACGAAATCAAATATTTTACTAAGCATAATCCTAGTGAATATGCGTAACTCCAAGTCCATTATGGAGATGTCAAGATTGTTTGACGATTATACCCATGGATGATGCACGCAAAAAGCGGTTAATTGCGCAGGAAAACAAATATAATTGAGTAAACACACAATAACTGAAAATTGACTTGGATTTCTCGCACCTTCTTAAAATGGCTATTGTTTTCTGGTATTGCGTGCAATGTACATTCCTGTCATATTTGGATTATATACTTCTGAACATAAGGGCAGTTGAGGCGTAACAGCGCAAAACAAAACCTAGGACACTTACGATCGGTTATATCTGTGAGTTCTGACAAATTCAGACAAACATAACACGTTTTGTCAAGACATGGAGGTGGAGCATAGCATGCCCTGGCAACAGTGCAGTGTTATGCAGAGTGAAGACAGTCTTGTCTGAATTTGTTCGTCTGAAGACTGATGAGGAAAGGACACAACGGGGAAATTGAAGTTTTCTATAATTCTTTATGGTGAATAATACAAGCATGCATCATTGGATTTAAATACAATCGGATATGACAATTTTGCGCATCACAGCCCACAGCTTTTGAGAACTTAGACTTGGTGAGTTTTATTAAATAAAATACAAACAAAGCACTAACCTCATCCTCCTCGAAGAGCCAGGGGAAACGCAGCTTCACATCTGCCAGCGAGTCCTTTCCTCTTGTAAGGAGAAAACGACTGGTCGGAAAGGTTTTCGTCTTGAGAGTTTGGGTCTCCTCTGCCGTCAGTTCTTGATCGTTTTTTTTAGTTTGTAGGTGGCTGGTAGTTCGCTTCCGTCCTCCGCCGGCGCAGCTTCATAGTGGGGCAGACCGGCTTTCTCAGCCCTGCTGGTCTTCAAGCGCTTCGGATGCGCGCCCTCCTCCGAACTCCGCTCTGAGTCGCGGCATCGCTTGTTCTTCAGCTTTGACCGCAACTTGGACCTGACCGCATCCTGCCAGCACATGAAAGACCATTGGAAAATAGAACAAGGGCAAACGTTGCATACATCCACCTGATCCGACCACGACTCGAAAGCCCGAATTCACTTTTTGCGCAATACGCCCATACGCACACTAAAACAGACAAAATACGCAAAATGCAAGCCAGCATGTATGTTTGTAACCGAAGCTGCAAATACGCCAGCAGGAGAGCAATAAGACGATACAAACACATGCACACTTTCAAGGCCTCATTACAATCCACTCACACACCGAACACAAATATGAACATGTGCAGGTACATGATGGACATTTCACAGAACATCGGATATGCTGATGTCCAAACAATGGCATACAGGCGTGCACATACAAAACAGCATGATGGTACAACTATAATCAAAACTGACTCAAATAGCGTCATGATTATGGGAGGCATTGAATGCATGCCATTAAATGTACCCGGCGAAGAACAAATAGTTACAAATCATCAAAGTCATTCGTGACAGGAACTGGAACAGGATGAGATTGTAATAAGGAATATTTACGATGGATTCCAACAGGGTTGGTTTCAGCCTGACTGCGTCGCCGTAGGAGTCTATGAGATCCGTCGCCCAGCGCAGGTATTCGCGAGCTCCAGGAAGGCTGGGGAAAGGAGAGGTAAAGAAACGGCCAAAAAGTGATACATTTATCGTAAATAGCATACCAGGACAATTCTTCGACTAATCGAAGCAAAGAACGGCACAAATTTGGTGGTTGGTTAACTATGGGCACTCAACTTCGACGGTTAAACTTTCCACAAACACAACACCTCGGATATAAAAAAAAATGAAAAATGACGAAATACAGCGCACTACAATTCAAAGGGAAGGCAAGACTCAAGGTTATTCAAGTACGACTGGCTTTTGAGTATCGACCTTGTTCTGATATTGATCCTGATATGACCTGAATTTGACCTAAATCCTGATTTGATCCTGAATTCTGAAATGACCATACCATGTCACTAACCTTTTTGACTGCGTGGTCACCTCTGAGAAGACATGCATAAGCTCCAACCAGTGTCGGTTTGTGAGTTGCTCAGTGCCGCTGAGGGCAGTCCGGCAGGCCACTGACAGTCGGGCGGACACGTCCGACCAGATGTTGTGCCCACTAGACACGAAAAATAAACATCAGGCAACAAACATACGCGGCATGGCATATGACATATGCGACCATGCGGTGATTGATACAATCTTCGACGTGCAAAAATTTATTTACAATCGCTGGCTTCACGTTATTTGAAGATCAGCGTTTCAGGAACTATTTCAATGTTGAGCAAGGAAAGCTATCTTATGGTGGAAAACGAAATAATTTCAGGAGTGTTAACTTTGTTTCCTCGAGCGTCTTAGTTCTATTGGTTCAAAGTGCAACGCAGCAGCAATGGTAGTGGTGGGGGGTGGGGGCATAATTTTGGAACGGATGGCTGTGACAGGTCGTCAAAATACGACACTGCATGCCTGCTAGCATTCAGCAAAATAATTATGCTTGGCAGAACCGTTCGGTGAAGCTGGATTCGGTCAAATATGCTATAACTGTATCTTTTTGTGAAGTAATATGTGAAATGCGTATGTTTGTCCACAGTGCCCTAGCATTGGGAAATTTGGGTGGAAAACGAAACCCTATGGATACTATTTTCCACTCTTTTTCCCGAGTTTTACTGTGAATTTTCCACACCTTATTTGAAAATATATTGGAAAATTGGAACCCTGATACTGATTTACGGATGTAATGACCCGAGGTCACTGACCTCCGATGACCTGAGATAACCTTTTTGGATTCCGGTAGTTTCTAGGACATTTTGTGACGCTGATTTGAAATTTTGCACCCATTTTGCATAATGATATGTTAATTCACGTTTCTAACTCCATTATAATTCAATTTCTACACCTGCACGATTTGGATGACATCCGGGTCATTGACATGACCTCAGAGGTCGCCTAATGACCCAGGACCTGAAAAATATGGTATCAACGGCTTCCTCTCATCACAAGCAACATGCTTGTTTTTTAATCGAAGCTCTTGGTCAATTAGGGGCAAAACGCCAGGGGGTTCTGTGTAGGGAAAGACAGGTAAGAATTGAGGTAAGAATTGGCATAGGTACCTACAAACTAATTCTGGTGAGCGGGTAATTGGATATTGATAAAGCCGAGTAGATGTTTTTTGGTTGAATTTTCGACTCTTTATGCTTATTTTTAGCCAGAATTTTCCACTCCGCACCCCAGCTCCAAAGCAATCCGAGGACCCTGTTTGCCCATGGTAAAACTGTTGCAGCTAGCACTAATCACGATTGTTAGCTTAATAAATTGTGCCCCTTTTGGTCGCTTTTTGCCACCCATAAGTTTTGCCAGACGGCTTTAACCGGTTCAAACCAGCGGCAAAATTGAATTTCTGCCGGCTGCTGCCAGCCCTGGCGTGTATAATCGTGGATTGTATCTTGCAAGTGCACTTTTCTGCACAAGTGCCTGTAGACGGATCAAATATCTATTTAAAAAAAATGTAATGGTATAACGACAGACCCGTAATCAACTAGCAATGAATGTGACGCATGTAAGCACTACGAATTAACAATGTCTAAACGACAGCACGATTAATTTAAATATGTACATTCTTGGTGACCAAAACAAAAATCGTCAATACATGGCTGTGAAACATTTACACAACTAAGTTTTACCCGTGGAAGTTAGATTATTTAACGAAAAGCAATACAACAACAAATGAAAACGCTCCTGAACAAATGAACATAACGACATGCATTACAATATTAGGAAACCCACCAGCTGGTCGCTGTGACGCTCGTCCTCGGGGGAGTTTCGCCCACAGACGGCTGCCGATGCGGAGGTGATGGCAAAGCCGGAATGGTGCTGCACGACGCGAAGTTCAGGCACCGTATCTCGGCTGTGTCGACTGCATTCGTATCTGCCCCGGCAGTGTCCCGCATGCCGCTACTAGAAGTCAACGATCCGAAAACAAACGGGTGGATCAATAATAGAAAGACAACTACCGAAATACGAGAGTGGTGCACAATGCAAGTTAAGAGCAATGTACATTTCATTGCCAACATTCAACCGAAGAGATAAAACAAACTGATTATAATGGTTGGCAGCGGTTGGCAGAACGATGAAACGATGCAAAAAGCGAGAACCGCACATATCATAGACTGGCTACAGCCGCCATCATCAGAAGGCAACAGATCGAAATCGCACGCATCAATGACCATACATTCACAGATAACGCACACACGCTCACCCATACAAAGGCACATTTTCATCCCTAAACTGAGGCATCAAAATCTGTCACCAAGAATGCGAGATTGATAAATAAAAACCAGTAAGGCGCCGTAGTTGGCGATGAACGAGCGAGCGCGAAGTAAATGTATGGTGAATTTCAACTTGATCGGGCAAGTAGTTTCTGAGATACCAAAAAGGGTGCGCACGTGCGCACGTGCAGAGGCACCCCTGACTTGTGGAAAAGTAGCGGGGGAGAATAGGGGGAGGGAGAGGGCACGTGCGCACGTGCGCACGTGCAGAGGCACCCCACCCCGGACTTGTGGAAAGGCGGCGACTGAGAGGTCCCTAACCGCACACCAAATTCGAACACAATTTCCTCAGCCGTTCCTGAGATATAGAATAGGGGTGTGCACGACTTGTGAGAAACTGGCGCATGAGAGGTCCCTAACCACACACCAAATTTGAACACAATCGGCTAAACCGTTCCTGAGATATAGAATAGGGGTGTGCACGTGCGCTCGTGCAGTCACCCCACCCCTGAGTTGTGGGAAAGTGGCGGCTGATGGGCCCCTAACCACAAACCAAATTTGCACATAGTCTGCCCAGCCGTTGCGGAGTTTTTGCGAGAAACACTTTTAAATACCCCTCACGCGGCACGCGCCACGCGCAGTGGTAGTCACCCATATGAGTTGGCACTGGTCTCAAACAGGGTAGGTTGGATGGGGCTGCTCAGCAAAGAAGCCCGCTTGTCAATCGGACGTGTGGTGGCAGAGATATGAGCTTTTCAAAAGCGTCGCCACGTGTCGGGCCGGGTCGGGTCTGGCCGCTCATATTCAGATTTTTCCCATATACATTGGAAGGACGAGCGAGCGCGAAGCGCTCGCTCGTAATCACTTACCGATCATCCTCGCTTGGCATTTTACATTGGGTGGACGCTTCTGCGCCGTCATCCGTTAGGAGCAGCGGATCACTGAACGCGGCGTCTTCTTTCGTGCTCACTGAGCTCTCGTGATCAGGCTGGATGCTGCTGAAAACGAAAACAAACATTCAGACCATATTAAAGGGATCTTCCCGCCTAAAATGGAAAATTTGATGTGATTGATTCAGCACATCCGGTTTTCACTTTTCACTGTTTTCGAAAATTCTTCCTCAATCCTATACACGACACAAAGAACAGTGCGGACAAGAAGCCCAACACAACTGAAGTTTGACAATGTCGCTTCGCCAGAGAAGTCGATGACATGAGAACGTGAGAAGTCGGTTCAAAGCTAAGATACCGATTTCCACACAGCTCGTGAACAGCCGGCTGTAATTCACAATTAGGTTTACCTAGGTCATTTGATCCCGAACGGCAAATGATAATAACACAATATGCAACTCTGGTTCTTTAAGGTAATGTACGATCTTTTTCCGCTATATTGGTATAAGCAATATTTAACAGTCCTTTTGGTGCGTTGTGTTCCTAAGCAGCAGTAATCTCTGGCGTCTTTACATCGGATGACAATAATGCAAGGGTATGTAACCAATTTCAACGGTATGAGACCATTTGCAAGGGTATGCTGCCTTAAAGGGAGTGTGCCTACTGTTTTGGAATGTCAAAAATATTTTTCATACGGTAAGTAGCTGTTGGTTTGATTGTTGTACGTGATGAAATTCACATCTGGAGCCCCTTTAGTTGAATTTGCACTTATATTGTTTTTTTTGCTAATTTTTGTTTCGATATCTATAAAACGATCGCCACTATGGTGATGTTATGTAAAACGGCGCACATAAGACAATACAATTACGGTCACATCATGCAAGATAGAAAGACGAGTTTTGCACAGCACGTTCTTGCCACTGTGAACTTTATTATGTGCAAGTTTCGTAGCTCTAAATTGATATCTTCTTCAAAAAATGGCCATCGGCCATCATCGAAAAACATGATGGCCGTCCAGTTTCTGTTCGGCTACTGCTATCAGCGTGCACGAGCTGTTTTGTTGAATTGCTATTGGCCGGCGCTAACAATATGCTAGCAGTTTAATCGATAGTTGCAGTGCGTCTAGTAGCGGAAGCCCTCTGGAGTCTACCCGATAACTTTTTGCTCCCAAGCAAATTCCTGGAGTCTTTGAATATCTCAGCAACTAGGGTGAATCTGGAGAAATGAAGTATTGGTTCAATTCAGAAAATTGTGTTCTATAGACCAGTGTCAATAACCTCAACTAAGCGATGTGAGTAGGTACACTCCCTTTAAAGGGACTGTCCCACCTTCCCAAAAGTTGTCAAATGTACGCGGCTTGTGGTGCAAAATATGAAGTAATTGCTGCCAAACACGATTATAACATTTGTTTCTCGCAAACAGTGCTCAATTTCATAAAAAGTTAAGTTTTAATATTTGGGTTGATGACGTCATATTGAGCTCTTAGAGAGCTACACAGAAATCCTTTACGCTGCCAAAGTATGGGCACAATTATTTCGAGACAATTCTGGCGCTTTGAATACAAAACAAACCAATTAGCAAACCATTGAAACGTAGCAAATATCTCCAAGATTCACCTTAAAACAAGTCGACTATCATCACCATTGGGTAAAGAGAGGTGACGTCATCGGCTTTAAGCCCCTATTAAAATACACGTAGGGCTTATTCGTTACAATTGTCAAGACCAAGCTCGAATTTCTTTTCGATTAGACCTATGTGGTTGTTTTAACTGCTACCCTACTTAATTTCAATGCAAATCCAACAACATGGCTATCTCGACTCAAAACTAATGTTAAGGTGGGAGTGTCCCTTTAACAGTTTGCAATGGCCCATTGCAACTTTGGATGTAAAATTAGCATTTAATGTTTTGTGTGTAAAATGGTGTTGCCGAGCGACAACATGTCATTCACTGTCAAAACAATACAAGTGGGCAAAACAAGTAACACGAATCATGATACATAAGAACATGTACTTCAAATTTAAGTTCAGGCGTTGTTTCTGGACAGTGCTAATGGGAAATTGAGAATTTTGGTATAGTTTTAGCGTTATTTAAAAGGTATTACATTCTATTTAAACTGCTAATGGTGACAGTTCTGTTCCAGACTACATATAAAGGTAATTACCATACCTTGGGGAACTTCAACTTCTGCTGTCACATCCCTACTTACGGTGCACTGAGAGTCGACTCTTCAATAACAATGAAGGGAGAATCGGTCAACTCATCGACCATCCATATCTTGGGCTTCTCCGGGAGATCAGTTTCACTGAAGTCCACCCAGGAACTCCACTGGTCGTTCCACACTTCTAACCGGAACCGGGTCAATACGTCGAAGGCCACGCCACATGCTTCGGCAAGGTGTCTCGGCTGCGCCCGTACGACTCGTTTTCTTTCTCGGAAAATCACGAGAAACTCCATACTCGGGTCTGCAAAATAAATATTGGTGAGCTGCAGCTAATATGCTTTATAACACTGATGGAAAACTCTAGGGAAGGACGAACACAGATACATGAATATTGCCCCAACATCATTCGTACGCATCCGTGAACGTAACGTGACGATACAGACATGCACACAGAGCAAACACGAGGCCAACAAGATTGGTAGCTATAACCGTACTCTCCGGTTTATCTCTCAGGTCCAATGACTTTGAAGTATTTGCGATGTAGACAACATATGTCGTGCGCAATTTGGACGATATGTCACGTGAATCAGATTTTTACCTTGTGGTCAGCGCAATTTAGCTATTCCATTTTCATAACAAAGAATTGTCATCAAAGAGCTACATATTAACTTGCATCAATGTCGTAAAGCAATGCCTGAAAAATGTTATATTGACTTGAGAGTTAGGAGCAGAAACACACCTTCAGACTATGGGCCTCGGCGTTGGCATCTGCAGAAGGTGGTGCTCCACGACGTACCTCCCACCATACAAATGAAGTGGGTGGTAATCAGTAAGGTTCTTGTGTGAGATGGTAACATATTCATTACTTCCTTTCACAACGTACGCTGCCACGTGTGTATCATATTCAACGATCTTCATATTTGTACAATACAATTTGAAAGCATGACACTCTGAGTACAGCGCTCCAACTATTTGTCCAAACTGGATCGCACCACTTTCCTTAAAAGGGACTATGTCGCCACTTGCATACTCTGTTCCCCTGATGGTGATCTTCTCTAGCAGATTTCTGGCATTTTCACCACCGTCGCTTGTGGCACAAAGCTCGTACGCAGCCTTCCACGAAAAAAAAGTCCTCCTGATTTATCCTGACCGACATCCACTGCTGGTGCTTTCTTCCAATGGTCTTGCAAATGTTTCGAAAGTTCTTTGTGGTCTTCGCGAACGTTTTCAGCTGGCCGTTCTTGCTTTCGTAACGTAAGGTTGTTATATTGATCAGTGCACCGTGCTTTCGGATCTGGTGAGGGTAATGCAATACGTAGTGAAACTTAGGGGTCACGCGACGGTGCGGATAATGAGCGAAGAAACAACGAATCCAGTCCTCAATGACGTCTTGCAAGCACTCCAAGTCTCCTTCAGAGAAGCTCGGCGAGATAATAAAACGCAAAACTTTCACAAACTTCAGGAAAATGTTCCACGCAGTGTTTTCTTTTGGAATCTGGTAACCGACAGCTAAGGGCAAAAATCGCACGAGATTGAGAGCTTCTTTTGCAGTCTGATTACATCTGATTGCTCCCTTTGTGTAGGTCAAAGGTTGAGGAGGATTTTGACGGTCATGCGGCGAATACGGGAAGCTTACAAGAGCTCTGTTGATTTCATCCAAAGTCAGAAGACGATCTTTGACAAGCTCTGTGAGGACCACACTTGTAACAAGAGGAATCAAACCCTCGTACAGGTCATGAGCTATGTTTGGAGGCGAATTCTCGACAATATGGAACCCAGTCAGAGCATTGAATGCGCACTTGGACTTAATGCCGCGTTTCAAGCAAAGAGCGCGATTGAACCCACTATGTTCCAGCTCACAGATGGTCGCGTCAAACTCTTCAGCTGTCCTGAGTGTACAACTTTTGAAGGTCAACCTGTTCTGGATATCCGCCGAGGAGCAATGACAGTAGCGTGATACCTTCTTCACATTCGAAAATGATTCAAGCAAACCACCAACAGTATGGACGGCAAGATTGTCTGCAGCGAACAACGCTACAGACCCTTTAACGTTGACAACCTTGCCATCACATTCCACAGGCAAATCAACCTTTTCTAATGCTTTACAGTCTCGGAAGATCGTATCGAAAATTGAGCACCGGTACTCTTTCAGGTAAGACGAACGCAACAATCCAAGGAGGAAGATATATGCCGCTTGCGAGAGCGAAACGGGACAACGCCCAGCGAAAAATAGAAGACACCAAGCTTATTACGTTTGGTTTTGTTCCCTACAGGATTGACAACCTGAACGTCGTCGTAGTAGATGAAGATTGTCAGTCCTTTGGTTCCAGCATGAGCTTGCCCAGTTTGCCAATTCTCATAAACAACGGGCCTGTTACCGTCGTCATAAAAAGCCGGCTTCAGGGCTTCTTCCCTTAGTATTTTATGTTTCTGCAGCAGAAGGCCAAGCTGCTCTAGAAGAGGTACATACTGAAAGCTCTGCTGTACTCCACTTTTACTAACACCAAATCTCACAGTCCTCGGTTCAACAAAGCCGACAGTCTTTGAGAAGAACTTGTTAACCCTGTAGGCAGTTCTTAGAGAGTTACAAGCAGTGGTAGCCGGCAACGATTCAATGGGCTGATCCGACCAAACCCTCGATTCCTCGGCGACTTGCTGATAAAAATTATGCAGAAAGTCACTGACCTCGGTGCAGCCAGACTCTTTCAAACCATGCTCTGAGCGTAATCTTATCAATAAGGACGTGATATCCCTTTGCCAGGCAGATGTCTTCTCAGTAAGACGTTCGCCAAAAGCTATATCCTTGTTTTCAGGACAAGTTTTCTCAGATGTTAGGCCAGAACTGACGTCGTCGTCACAATTTCTTGAAACTGTCTGAGAGTCGAGTGATTCTGGGCAGTTTGATGTACTTGGTTTCGGTGAGGATGGGCCATGACTTGGTTTCGGTGAGGATGGGCCATGAGAAGTTACATGTTGCCGCCAATATCTCAATGACGTATATTTTCGTGGGCAGCGATTACAGCAGAGGACAAAATTATCTTCCTTTTCGTGACGCCTTAAATGCCTAGCAAACTTAGAAAACTCTGTGCATTTGTATAAACAGAAGTCACAAGCAAAGTCATCCTGTAACAGAGATAGAGTGCATTGTCATCAAATGGTGAAATTATATAATACAATTGATCAGCGGTGCAGCCAAATCTAAAATTTTAGGTGGAAAATAACATTTCGAATTGAAAATGGATAAATCCCAGGTTAAACAATAGGCATCATCATCATCATCATCATCATGACTTTTGTTTCCTAACATTAACCCGCCGTTGACGGGGGGAGGCGTTTAACGCCCCCCCCCCCCCCCCCCTATGAATTTTCGTAATATCTAAAAAACAATAGCGCTATCAACGTGAAATTTCGGGTACCTTCTTCTAAATCACGTTTACGTCATTTGTGAGGAAAAAATGAAACAATTTCGTCGACAAATTTCGACTTATATCGAATTTAGTGACGTCACTACACACGAGTTTTACACAAAAATCAGCTAAACTTTAACAGACTGTACAACTGCCATATTTTGAGCAAAATGCAATCCAGAAAGTGCCAGTGCAGTGCCAACACATCGGCAGCTTGATAGAAACCAGTCTGGAAAGTGTGGCAAGGAAGCAAAGGACCAACAAGATATTTGTGGCAAACCAAATTCTGCCCCGAATGGGGCAACACGCCAATTTGGGAGAGTCCTGATGACCTAATATACACTCAAAAATGATTTTTCTTGTGAAATTTAACACATTAAACAAAAATACATTGGGGGAGGGGGTGGCTTTCTCATTTTTGTCAGTGATCAACCTGCTTTTCCTCCAGGCTGGCATAACTTTCACCAGACTGCCACCCAAAGTGAGAATTTCTGCCCCAACATTTCCAGTAGCTGCCCCAAAATAAAAGAAACTGGCCGGTAGTTAGGATAGCAACCTCAAAATAATAGCGGTAGTGGCCCAGACTTGTAAACGATTCATTTTTTAAAGAATCAATTCACCAGTGAATCCCGTGAAACCTCAATGATTTGATTCTGATTCACACTACCATTCAGCATAAAGTGAATCGATTCACCAGTGATTCACGGCTCAGCGCAATGATTCAACTCTGATTCTGATTCCGATTCTGATTCATGTGCAATTATTGATTAAATATTGCAATATTTCTTATTGATGGTGATTGGGGTTTAGGGGAGCTGCAACTGCCCATGGTTATATGGCACGGGTATGAATAATGAAGATAATAATCATAATATTTTACCAAATTATTGACAGCTTGGCCTCTGCGCCATGAGCAAAGGCAATGCACTATGGCGGTACAGCTTCAGGTAACAACTGCTCTTGTTAAAGCCTAAAGGCAAGCAGGTGACATAAAGTCCATTGCGTGCAGTGTTGTAACCTAACTACCCAATCAGCAATACCAACCAAATCTCATTGTGATTGGGATTTAATTGAAAATGCATTTGAAGAAAACCCAAAACCAACCACTGGCAGTTCTAAGTGCAATCAACGTTGTGCCAATAATTACCCAATGTGGTCTCTGCTTCCACCTTACAACCTAACTTTATATTAATAATGTATAGTTCCAGTTAGCGACACCAGACACATTCAGGGTCACCGCAACATTCACAGCCAACAAGCCCAAAATACATATAAACACAGCGGTATATATGGCCTTGAGCACGGCTAGCACTATCAACTGGAGTTGTTTCAGCAGTTGGCCGCCAGGGACCACTAGTGAGCCAGGGGGTGATCACGTCGCAAGCAAATGGTACCAATAAATATTTAACACTAAATGTGTATTTACTTATTTATTTATAAATAAATAAATATTTAGCAGTACTATTTGCTTGTGACGTCAAACACCTTGGCTCACTAGCGGTCCCTGGCGGCCAACTGCTGCAACAACTCCAGTTGATAGTGCTAGCCTTGAGCAGCACACGCCACAGTAAATGTGTTAGTTAGCAAGGACAGTGAAATGGTTGAAGTGCTTAATGATCAGTTTCAATCTGTCTTTACTATCGAGGACCAGAGTAGTATTGCAGCACTTCAGCCTGAGCTAGAGACAGAGGAGACTATAGGAGAGCTAGGTGGCATAAGTAGTGAACTTGTTCTAGAATATCTAAAGAAAGTAAGGCCTAACAAGGCAGAAGGACCTGATGAAATCCATGCTAGACTTTTAAGAGAATCTGAAAGGGAGTTGTCAGTTCCATTAGCCATAATATTTTCTAAATCACTTGCAGATAGTAAAATTCCACTTGATTGGAAAAGAGCAAATGTTGTTCCTATTCATAAAAAGGGAGATAGAAGTAAAGAGGAAAACTATAGACCAGTTAGTCTGACCTCATTAGTCTGCAAGGTGCTTGAATCAATCATCAAAGATAAGATTGTTGAATTCTTGGAGCAAAATGAACTCAGCAAGGATACACAGCATGGCTTTAGGAAGGGCCGTTCTTGTTTAACTAATCTTCTGGAGTTTTTGGATGTTGCAACAGATAGCTTTGATCAGGGTAAACAGCTAGATGTAGCTTTTCTTGATTTCAGTAAAGCATTTGACAAAGTCCCCCATACAAGACTGGGGTTGCAACTTAAAATTCATGGGATCAGGGGCAAGATTCTGGATTGGATAGAAACGTGGCTTTCAGGACGCCAGCAAAGGGTTATATTGAATGGGTGCCAATCACAATGGAAGGAGGTTCTCAGTGGGGTTCCACAGGGCTCAGTCCTGGGCCCATTGCTTTTTATAATATTTGTGAATGCAATTGAGAACAGTATAGACAGCAAAGTCTTGAAATTTGCAGACGATCTAAAAGTTGTCAGGATTATTAGAGGAAAACATGATCAGGATGTTTTTCAATCAGATCTGGACAAGCTAGTTGAGTGGTCTGAAGCATGGCAGATGAAATTCAATTTGAGTAAATGTAAGATTATGCACGCTGGACGGGTTAGCAGTAAACATAGGTATGAAATGGGTGGGCAGAAAATGGAGCAGATTGAAAAGGAAAGAGATTTAGGTGTCGTGGTAAACAATAGACTATCAGCGTCAGACCAGGTTGTAGAAGCTAGGAAAAAGGCACTTAGAATGCTAGGGGCCATTAACAGAAATGTTTCCTACAAGAGTGAAAAGGTAATAACAAAACTGTATTGTGCATACGTTAGACCACATTTGGAGTATTGTGTACAAGCCTGGTCTCCAACATATGAGAAAGATTGCTGGTTGTTAGAAAGAGTTCAAAAAAGGGCAACAAAAATGGTTAATTGTCTTGGTAGTTTACCTTATGAAGATAGATTAAAGAAATTGGGTATGTTTTCACTTAGATATAGAAGGCTAAGAGGAGATATAATTGAAGTCTTCAAATTTGTAAATAGTCAGCATTCTGGATATTTAAAGGGTATGTTTGAGTTCAATAGGGAAAATTGAGGTAGAGGTCATCAGCACAAACTCATTATGAAACAAAGTAGGACTAGGCTACGACAGTCATTTTTCAGTAGAAGGGTTGTAGGACATTGGAATATGCTACCAGGGGATGTCGCTGATGCAGTGACACTTGCTTCCTTCAAAATTAGATTAGATAAATACTTTACAGAGAAGGGATTAGTTCATAAATACTCGTGGGATTAGCCTTCTTTTATGCAGGTAGAGTAAGGTGATTTGAAGGGGCGAGACTGGTGGAGGGGGGGGGGGGTGGGTGTGGGTGGGGTGGGGTGCAACCTCGGATGGGCCCAAGAGGCTCTTTGTTGCACTTTTATTTTATGTCTTTATGTCTTTATGTCTAAAAAAGCACAAATGTAGCGCGATTTCGAGTTAAAACTAAAAGTTAAATATCTTCCAAGATAAGCATTTTTTCAGAAAAAAGTTCACGAACATGTTCAGCTGACCTGGCCTGACATGTAGACATGCAATTAAGTGTGATTCAACAACTTTCAAAAAGGTGGGACAGTCCCTTTAAGGTCAGGTTCGATTATGTATCGTTTTTGGTGACATCATAGCTTTGATATTACTGGTACATTTTCTGTCTGTTGTAATAATACTATCTTCTTCTATTAGGGACCTCAAGAGCACCATTAACTGGGGGTGAATTACTGAACTAGTACCGCCTCAGGCAATCACTGGCTAATCAACAATGGCAGTTCAACAATGATTGGTTCCAAAATAGGAGGTTCTATCCATACCATCCACATGCATGATAAACAGAGAAAAGTCAGCCATGAAGTCAGCAATGTCCTGCATTATTTAATATTTGTTTAGTCTGCAATGGGGCGTGCATTTTCTCACTGTGTGTTTAGATTTATTTGTATAACATACATGTAACATGAAGGGTAGCAATATGCAGTATAAATGAATATTTTGTATTCCTTGGAGGTAACCAAAATACATTATCTACAATACATATTTTAAAGGCGATTACACATTGACATACTTCTCCATAATGCTTCATATCATGACTAGTATTCCCGCGCCCATGCCTTGAAAGTACATCCAATTTGCATAACAAAACAGGCGTCATAACACTTTCAAGTTGTAATAATAAACCATGGCAATCAGATCCAGTTTTCAATAACTCACCATACAACACCAAACTCCAGGGTCCTAAAACAAGCGCCCTCCTCAATCAACTCGCGTCGTCGAACTGTAATGGTGTCGCGCCAAGACCGATGCAAAAACCATCTGCCAGTCTCAGTCGAGCGCTATTTTACTGCAAATGGTTTCTCAGAAACCGAGGCGAAGTCTCAATTGATTAGGCTTAAAGAAGGGCTACAAACAGTACTGAAGCGGGTCTTATTCCAAGTCCACTAAAAAGAGGTTTCAAGTATCTTGCATTTGATATTAATTATAGGCATCACATCGAGACTTCTTCAGTACAAACGTTAGAATGAGGCCAAAACGAGGTAAAAGCTTAGCCTGTTTAGGAAACATTCTCAAATCGTTTTCTCAGTGTACCAACACGGGTGTCAGTAGTGAGACCAACACGGGTGTCAGTTGTGAGACCAACACGGGTGTCATTGAGACCAACACGGGTGTCATTGAGACCAACACGGGTGTCAGTAGTGAGACCAACACCGGTGTCAGTAGTGAGACCAACACGGGTGTCAGTAGTGAGACCAACTCGGGTGTCAGTGATACCAACACGAGTGCCATTGATACCAACACGGGTGTCATTGAGACCAACACGGGTGTCAGTAGTGCGACCAACACGGGTGTCAGTAGTGAGACCAACACGGGTGTCAGTAGTGAGACCAACACCGGTGACAGTGATACCAACACGGGTGTCAGTGAGACCAACACGGGTGTCAGTAGAAAAACTTACTTGATTCCGTTTCAAGTAACAAAATCTACAAGCCTCCAAAGCCTGCAATTTATAATTTTGCACAGGTATTTCCCTACAAGGAGATTTCTGTGCATAAGAAATGTTGTTTATGATCCATACTGTGACAACTGCGGTGAAGTTGAAACTTTGGAGCATTGTTTCTTTGAATGTGCAGAGGTTAAAACTTCCTGGGGCGAGCTGACGCTTGTACTGAATGATAAATTGCCAACAAGAAGTCGAATTATGCTAACATGCTATAATGTTATATTTGGCGGCATGAGATACCCTCAAGTAGTTAACTTAATAATTGTAGTCGCAAAACAATTTATAACAAGGCAGCGTGCCCGAGAGGGAATAAACAATGTCACCTTGTTTCTACCGTTCTTAATAAACACATTTAACATGGATAAAACAGCAGCATTTCAAAAACGTAAGATGGATGGGTTTAGAGAAAGGTGGGCGGCTTTCATTACTGATGCAGGAAGTATTGATCTATGATGTTGAGGTCAGAACACAGCGGGGCATGATGATTGCACCGGTATTACGTGGAAATGTGTGAAAAGGATGTAAAGAATAGGATAGGCCCCCGCCCTTTCCCTACCCGGGCTAACCCGGGACCGGCCCTCCGCATGAGCTGCGGGGCCGGTCGGCCGGCCGGGCGTGTGGGGCGCCGGCTCCGCTGGCCGACGGCTCGCACGCCCGGTCGGTGGCGAGGGGGCGCCGCTTCGCGAACGGGAGCCGCTGAAAAACGCGAGGCGGCGCGGGCGGGGGTCGACTATGCATCCTTTCATCGACATCGGACCACGGACGCCTTCCAGACAGCCTTCTCCAGCCCTCCACCGCTTCCGGGTGCGGGACCCTGTCCACGTGCATGTGACAGGGTCGTTAGACCCTTAGATAGGTAGCCTCTTAGATATTTTTAAGTAGGCAGAATCATTAGATAGGCAATAGGCCTCCTCCACGGTCTAGTTCCCCTCCAGTCTTTGAGTTAACTTGCAGTTGCAGTTGCCAACACGTTCTGTCGTGTGTGGCAAATTAACGTAAAACTTAGGTTCCTGTTTTAACTTTCCCCTCCCTCCTCCGGTTAAGGCGACCCCCCTGCCCCTCCGTCCCCCCGACCCGCCCCACCCCCCTCTGGGGTCCCCCCCCCCCCCCGGTGCGCGACGTCGCACCTCCCCGGTCGGATCCACTCCCCGCTCCCCTCAGGGGCCTCCCAGGGTCCGACCCGGAGCACGGCTCCCCCCTCCGCCCCCGACCCCACCCCCCGGACGGGCCCGCTTGCCTCCTTATGTGGCGAGCGGATGGCATTCCATTTAGGAATGTCAACCCGTTCCAGGTCCGGCGCTGGCTGGTCGCCATCTGTGGCGACGTAGCCAGCGCAAAACCCATCGAGCACTCCTGATCGAGACACTGACGTCCCAACAGAACGTCAGTGTCATGGGACGGACCAACTTCATCGGAGTGAAGGTCGCCGTGGAGGCCCCGGCGCACCTCAACTCCGTGGAGGGTCTGGCATGGTGCCCAGACGTGGCCGAGCTCTCGGAGGACGACCTCCTCCGGGAACTCGCACACCAAGGGGTGTGCGAGGTGACTCGCCTGTCGCCATCGAAGCGGCGACCCGATCAGCCCAACCCGCTGATTCGGCTCCGCTTCCGAGGCAAGGAGCTGCCGACCCACATCCACTGTGGGTACGTGGCTGCCCCCGTCAGGGAGTGGATCCCGCCCCCCCCCCCCCCGGCAGTGTCAGCAGTGCTGGCACTACGGCCACCTCAAGTGGACCTGCCGGGTGCGCACCGCCACCTGTGGTCGGTGCGCTGGCGAGCACGGCACCGAAGGGTGCACGCGCGCAGCACGCTGCGCCACGTGCGACCAGGCCCACCCGGCCTGGGACCGCCGGTGTTTGGCCTGGGGCCTCGCTCGCGAGGCGGAGCGCTTGAAGCGCGGCGACAGTCGGCGCCCACCGGACGCCCCGCCCTCCACCTCTCTCAGCCCAGGTCTCGCCCCCGGCGCTTGGCCGCCCCTCCCAACTCCCGGACCTCCCCCCACCCCACCGGCCTCCCGCCAGACCCCCCAACCGACAGACCCCCGACCACCACCCCAGCTCCCCGAGGCATCTCTGTCGGACCTCGAAGGCGCCGTTGCCGCCGATCCACCGGCACCGCGCTCCCCAGCCCAACCAGCCGAGTCGAACACCGACTCAGGCCCCGCCTCCCCGGCCTCCTCAGCACCAGCGGAGAGCCGATTCTCGGAGGACCTCCCCTCCTCATGAGAGCCGTCTCCCGGAAAGTCGCCCGCAACCCGCCCAGTCCCCGCCCTCCCGCCCCAGCTCCCCGCCCGCCCGCCCCAGCTCCCCGCCCGCCCGCTCCCCCTCCCCCCTCCCCGTCTCCCTGAAGAGAGTCCGACCCCCTCCCTCCCACCCCGGCCACTCCCCCGCCCTGACAAGCCTTCAAGGTCGAAGAGGCCAAAGAGACGGGAGAGTGCCTCCCCCCAACTCTTCTGAGCGAAACCGCTACCGCCACAACTTAAGACAATCCACAAAATAAAATACTTCATTAAGTTATTTCTGACTAACTGTTAAATCGTGCTGCTGCTGACGTGGGAGTTGCGTGTTGACTGCCGGTGTCTTGTTGCGGGGGTCCCCTGCTGGGTCGGCCGCGTGGCGAAGGGTTCTATTCGTTGCGTGGCTGATTTGGCGGGGGATTTCTGCGATGGGACGCTGATGGTTGATGTGCGGTTTTGCGTTGGCGGCGGCATGATTCCCTGCCAAACCAGTCAGAAATAACTTTCTGACTAACTGTTAAATCATGTTGCTGCTGACGTGGGAGTTGCGTGTTGGCTGCCGGTGTCTTGTTGCGGGGCCCCCTGCTGGATCGGCCGCGCGGCGAAGGGTTATATTCGTTGCGTGGCTGATTTGGCGGGGGATTTCTGCGATGGGACGCCGATGGTAGATGTGCGGTTTTGCGTTGGCGGCGGCATGATTCCCTGCCAAACCAGTCGCGTAACGAAAGGTTCCATTGGAATTCGTTGTTCACTTCTTAACGTAACGCTCCTCCCAACCCTCCTCCCCCTTTACTCCGCTCTTGCCAGAGCCTTCTAATTGTACACCCGCCCCTGATCACAGATGCCGATGCTGCGCTGCGGCGCGGTGGCCGCTGCGCTGCGGTGCAGTCTCCACTGTGCTGCGGTGCAGTCTCCACTGTGCTGCGGTGCAGTCTCCACTGTGCTGAGGTGCAGTATCCACCCCGCCAATGCGCTGCGGTGCAGTATTCGCATTTGTTACCAGATCCCGACGCTGCGCTGCGGTGCGGTGCCCACTCCACTGCGCTGCGGTGCGGTGTCCGCTGCGCTGCGGTGCAGTATGTTAAAACATGTTGCTGCCGACGCGGGGTTGCGTGTTGGCTGCCGGTGTCTTGTTGCGGGGGCCCCCTGCTGGATCGGCCGCGCGGCGAAGGGTTCTATTCGTTGCGTGGCTGATTTGGCGGGGGATTTCTGCGATGGGACGCCGATGGTTGATGTGCGGTTTTGCGTTGGCGGCGGCATGATTCCCTGCCAAATCAGTCGCGCAACGAAAGGTTCCATTGGAATTCGTTGTTCACTTCTTAACGTAATGCTCCTCCCAACCCTCCGTTCCCCTCTACTCCGCTCTTGCCAAAGCCGAGTAGTTGGTTGGTTGGTTTTTAAATTTTCTGGGCTTTTCACCGTGGGTGATTCCAGCCCGGTTGTTTGGGCCGAAGGGCGCCGAAGGCGCCCTTCGATGTATTTTTTCCCTTTTCTTTTCCTCCCTTCTCCTTCTTCGTTCTTCTATCTTCATTCTTCTTTCTTCTTACTTCTATGGTTTACTTGTTTTCTTTTCTTCTCTTTTTTCTTTCTTCTTTTTTCCCCTCTTCTTTCTTACTCTTACTCTTGCTGTTGCTTTATTTGGATATATATTTTCTGTCTTGAGGTGATAATTGGTAGGTAGGGGAATTTGGGGGGGCGGGGGTTGCCCATATGTTGTTTTTAACAGTCCTATACAGTGTAACAGCCGGGATTGGGATTAGCCCTAGTTGGGATGGGATTAGCCCTAGCTCTGCGTGCTCTGTATTAGTTAGTTAGCTGTAAGACGGTTTTCTTATTTCGTTTTAGCCGCTGTCTGTGCCTTCCGCATTGCGCCATATCGTTTCGTTGGCGCCACAATGTCAGGCTCCCGCAGCCCAGGCTATCCATCACACGCACGGCATGTGACACGTGTATATGTTGGGTATTTGCTTAACGACGACCGAGCAGCTCTGCCTCGAGTCGAGCTGTCAGAGACTAGTGAGAGACTTGGAGCAAAAACCATAAAACTGTCAGTGATAGGGCGTATTGGGGAGCAGAGATATCCCACGCATCTAGTTGGCCTCGCTCGCTGTCACTGACCTCGCTCGCTGTCGGCGTCAGAGGGGCGGTGCCCAGCCACTGTTGCTAAGGACGACGACTAGTTAGAACCGGCTAGCGTCGGTATCTAATGACGTCAGAAGCGACCTTTGGCCTGAGTATAAAACGGCTCTCTGGCCGGCAGTGAGGGAGGTAAGCCAGTTCGAAGCTGGACCGATTCGCGCTAACATCTCGTCTCTCTGTTGCCTCCGCCACTTGGACACTCTACTTTTGGCGATACAGTAACTATTGTTTACGTGGCACTCTGCCTGTGACCTGACTCTCTATTGGCTAAGTGAACCGGAGTTGGCCTCTGTGTGTCTACTGCTGCGTGTCTACTGCTTCAAATATCACCTCTGCCGTCTACCTCTGATCTTTGCCGAAGCTGGTGGGGTGCAGCCATTGCATCCACCAACAGCCACTGACGAGAGGGGGCCGTTACAACAGTCCTAACACCCCTTGTCTTATTTGCCTCATAGTTTCATTGTTTTGTTTATTTTATTTTTTTTAAAGCCAGGTTGAACACCCGCCCCTGATAACAGATGCCGATGCTGCGCTGCGGTGCGGTGGCCGCTGCGCTGCGGTGCGGTGCTCACTCCACTGCGCTGCGGTGTGGTGTCCGCTGCGCTGCGGTGCAGTATGTTAAATCATGTTGCTGCCGACGTGGGGTTGCGTGTTGGCTGCCGGTGTCTTGTTGCGGGGGCCCCCTGCTGGATCGGCCGCGCGGCGAAGGGTTATGTGCGTGGCTGTTCGTGACGTGGCTGATTTGGTGGGGGATTTCTGCGATGGGACGCCGATGGTAGATGAGCGGTTTTGCGTTGGCGGCGGATTGATGAACACCCGCCCCCGATCACAGATGCCGATGCTGCGCTGCGGTGCGGTGGCCGCTGCGCTGCGGTGCGGTGTCCGCTGCGCTGCGGTGCAGTATCCACCCCGTCAAACTGTTTTACACTGTTAGGTGATAGTTATCCTGAATTGATAGGTCCCCTCTTAGATTATCTCTACCAAACACGTTTAGCTAAACAAATATAACAGGGATTTTTGGCCTTGCGCATTTTTGGCCCACGGCGCAGGTTTTTTTCCCTTTGCCTTAGACGCTGGGTTTTTTATTATTCAGGACTTTTCGCCCAGCTAAATACACCCCACAACCAGGTCTCGCCGAGACGCCGGAGCCAGGGAGACTGGCAACAGTCTCCCGTTGTTGCAATGACGGCACCCCCACGGCTCCACCAACACTGACACTGTTCAAGTGTATGTAATAAAAATATGTATGTATGTGTGTCTCGTGTTTTACTTATTTTTGACCTTGAACAAAATACTTAACGTAATGCTAGATATTATATTTGACCTTGAACGAAATACTTAACGTAATGTTAGATATTATATTTACTTTGAACAAATAATTTTTCCGGGTACAAATAAACCGGTTAACGTAATTAGTAACGTAAAATAGCTGCCCTAGTCCCTAGTTTGCTCCGGGTCACATAAACCGGTTAACGTAGTTTTTTGCCTGGCAAATTGCCAGAGGTCATTGCCCCTCCCCGGAAAATGGCTATAGGCCGTTCCGGGAAAAAAAGTCGACTATGAGCGCCTGAAGCGTACTATAATGATCGCTGCACTGTATTTGTGGTAATACGGGCTCTTGTTTTATTGTTGTGTGCAACTTGTTGTTGCATTGTTGGCGGTGTGTAGAGGTTTGATGTGGCCTTTGTTTATATGTAGCAGAGTGTGACCGACGAACGATGTAGCGATGTATTGGCGGTGCATCGCACGTTGAAGGAAACCATTATGTGTGATGAGGCTTTAACGTGGAGAGTTACTGTTGCTTGTGTGATATTTGAGTGAACAGAAAATGGAAAATATATTATGAAAAAAACGAGAAAAAAAACGGGTGTTAGTAGTGAGACCAACACGGGTGTCAGTGAGACCAACACGGGTGTCAGTAGTGAGACCAACACGGGTGTCAGTGAGACCAACACCGGTGTCAGTAGTGAGACCAACACGAGTGTCAGTAGTGAGACCAACACGGGTTTCAGTAGTGAGACCAACACGGGTGTCAGTAGTGAGACCAACACAGGTGTCAGTGAGACCAACACGGGTGTCAGTAGTGAGACCAACACGGGTGTCAGTAGTGAGACCAACACGGGTGTCAGTAGTGAGACCAACACGGGTGTCAGTAGTGAGACCAACACGGGTGTCATTGAGACCAACACGAGTGTCAGTAGTGAGACCAACACGGGTGTCATTGAGCAAAAACACGGGTGTCAGTAGTGAGACCAACACGGGTGTCAGTAGTGAGACCAACACGGGTGTCATTGAGACCAACACGGGTGTCATTGAGAGCAACACCGGTGTCATTGAGAGCAGGATCATTTTGCGTCAGGTAGTGAATAGGACTCAAAATGTTTTTAAAACATCTTTGATCATGAAGTATATTCAGTTCTGCCGAGCCAATACAGGATTAATTCACCACTATCTACATATACCACGCAAACAGCCGTACAATGAATCGGGTACGATAAATGCTACCATTATTCCAGTCACTGCAGAGAGCAAGCACCCGATTTGGCGATATACACGAAAGAGGTACCATTTGGCACAGTCGTTGCGCACATGGAAAACCAACAGAGCTGTGTACGGCTCGTTGGATAACCGTCCCAAGCTTCACAATTTATGTAGATACTGAGCATGGTAAGACGCCAACACTTACAGGAGATATGGTGCATGACTCGGTCGATGGAAGAATACCCTGGACAGGGCGACAGCCGAGTAAGAACATTGCAAGTTCATTTGAGCAAGGTCAAAGCACCTGGGAATTTGTCCTCCTACGCATGGTACGCCGATCGACCAATAGACCTAGATGGAAAAGGTGCACAGTATACAATTATACTGGAGACAAAGACACTGCCACACACTTACTCTTTGTTCAGCACATAATATCTTTCCACATGTGCTTAATCTTCCCACATGCATACAAAACTCAGCTCAATACAGAATTTGATTCTGTTCCTAATATGAGCCTTTGGAGACTTTTCTATGGAGTGGCTTCCGCAAAAAAATATGCAAAAACAAGATATTTAAACTGCCAAAGGGGCAGCATCATAAAAGGATTAATAGATGTCTTAACAAATCACTACGCACGCTCCGATGACCTAAAAGATGCCCACTACCTTCTACCTTCTAGCGAGCCGGGCTGGGTTACTCCAGGCTGGGATCCTTTTAGCGAGCATATGGAAGAAACTACACTAATGGCTCATCAATCACACACACAAACGCACAAGTACACGCACACACGCGGGCGCACACACGTCCCGTCAGTATTACATGACAATCGTAGGGAAATCTGTCATACCATACATACGCATACCGCCAGCTAATGAAAGGAGAGAAGGGAGGAGACAAAAATCGTAGCTAAATGTGTCGATTGTGGATTTGTGCACATGTAGATTAGGGTCCCAGAAATTTAGGGATGCGTCATTTTGAACCCAAACCGGAATAGCTGTGAAACGAAGGCAAACTATATGCACACGAATACGACGAGGCAGCAATCGTTTAGCCAAACGTTCTGAGGGTTAAGTTATAAATCCTTGATAATTTGGCACCAACCGGAAAACGTCGTTTTACACTCCATCTATTTGAGGGCTTCAGTCAGCTTAACACAGACGAAGACCTCCCAAACGATTGCGGACAGTTTGAAATCCACACAACACACAGGACCTCCGAACAGCAGCCTGCAGAAGCTTTCGATTAATCAATATCTTGTATAAGTGGTTCTTTGCGGCATGGATTCAAAAATGGCCCCAATCCTGCGGCAAGTGTGGTCGATTGCTCGCGGACCCCCATGACGTCAGATGCTATACACCCCAGCAGACGAGATCCGCGGCTGGGCTACTTCGGCGCCCGTTTAGAGCTGACGGCACGGTTTAGTTTCAGAGCTGGTTTTGGTCCAGCAGCTCTCAAATGACGATAGGGAACACCCTGCCGACGCGACGGTTACACAGGGTTCAGGAAGACTGTGCTTCCACTCACACGGGCGTGGCGAAAGGAACAGGGATGTGTGGCTGGTAAGATATGATCGATATGATAGACAAGACATACAATAATACAAAATACCCAATAATAAAGGCGGAAACATGCACTATTCGTGCTTAATAATGTCTTTTTAGTACGTAACTAGCTGAAGTTGTCATATACTTTTCAACAATGATAAAGCGATATAACTTACTCAACATCCCGAAAGTAATTTAACATATTTTATTCTTCTCCGAACTACTTGATTATGCTTTGATAGACCAAGTAAAAAGAACCTCAACCATCTCTATCTTACAATGTCTGTAAATAAGTGTTCATGGAAGATTACAAAGTACAGGTAAAAAGACATGCTGTCTGCCGACAAGAGCGCCTGAGCTAAACATCTAGCAAGACCATTCACCCTATTGAAATGTCTTCGGCCCTGCAATATCATTGCCTCTACAATAATCAGCACCTACAAGACACAGGGCCCGTGCGCACACAATAAAAAGAGCTATATGATCCATTACATCTGGGCTCCATCATTCCATCTTGTAGGTCCCATCCCTCAGGAATGTGGTCACACCCGATTTGTACACACCCTGTTCCAGGCTACAAGAATCAGTCTGATCCCGTATACACCTGTGCAGCTGGTAACTTAACAGTCTGATCCCGTATACACCTGTGCAGCTGGTAACTTAACAGTCTGATCCCGTATAAACCTGTGCAGCTGGTAACTTAACAGTCTGATCCCGTATAAACCTGTGCAGCTGGTAACTTAACAGTCTGATCCCGTATAAACCTGTGCAGCTGGTAACTTAACAGTCTGATCCCGTATACACCTGTGCAGCTAGTAACTTAACAGTCTGATCCCGTATAAACCTGTGCAGCTGGTAACTTAACAGTCTGATCCCGTATACACCTGTGCAGCTGGTAACTTAACTCGATAAAGCTCGACAATCGTTCGTGGTGAGCGCACGTCCAGCCAAGATGGAATCGGAACAACACATACCGACTAATATCAAGCTCAAAACTACACTAGCTTTCCCTTCACTCGATCAAGATCAGGAATATACATTATACATGCAATTTTCAAATACAAGGCAAACGGCAACTTGCCAGCGAAAGTGAGAATGAAGCCGAGCGGATTCTTGACCGCAAAAGTGGTCAACAGATTAGATAGACTACAGACCACAGTCAGTATACATAGCCGCACTACTATAACCCTCCAAAAGCAGGTAAGAAGGCGCCAGTCGGCAGTCAAAGCAAATGGGTAGGAATAAAGCCATGACCAACAAGTCACCAGTACCAGTACAGTCCCTGGCCAGTACAGTCCCTGGCCACAAGTCACCAGTACAGTCCCTGGCCAATAACATCACTACGTGTACGTCTACGAAATAGAAAACGCTGCTGCCAAAATTATGAAACACTTGACTTTTGTTACCCCAAACACCACAACAAATGCAACAATAGCCGTTTTCACGAAGGATTTTGCGTTTGGGGTTTTGGGGCGATTGGGGCGACTGGGGCGTTTTGGGTAAATGGGTCTATAACTCGTAAGAACACGGCTTCTCCCAGTGATTTTTTTTTATATCAATCGCAACTTTATGAACAAATGCATTTTCTGGAAATTCCATTTTAATGATAACACCATAGTTTACCTAAAATTAACAATTTCATCTTAAACTAGCTCTGGTGATGTCAGATGGCTGTGGTGGTTTGGGGCGTTTGGTCAGACTCCATCTTGCTCGAATCCCGGATGTGCGGGGTTCGGGAAATGGTCATATTTTGCAACGCCATGATTTTCAGGAATAATAGTTTATTTCAGCAAGGATTAATGCTAATTAACGATTTCGTTTTGATCATTTGTTGTAAGATGACGAGAATGCTGGCTCCGGCTCTGCGCTGGCTCCGCGCAGGCGCCGCCGCCCGGTAACCATGGCGACCACGTGACTCCGGCGCCAGCCGGCCCGTTACCATGGCGACGAGCCAGCCGGTCTCCTGACGTCACGTTGCGCATGTGCAGAGCCGTGGTCTGCGCCCAGCCATGCCGTCTGTTCGATCTAGAGCCGCCATTTTTGAGTTTTCAGTACCAGTGGCTGCAGAAAGTCCGCATGTTTCATGGGTTTATAAGTGCTTTTTCTGAGGTTCTTTCAGCTTTTTATGAGATTCATCAATTAATCAATTGATCAAATCAAGAACATTTGGTGTGATTCGTTGCTTAAATAAATGAGTAAGGATTGTCCCGGTTTTCAGAAACCAACGAAGTTACCGCTCTAAATGGGACGATCTCAGCGGGACGGAGCGACGATGAATACGGAGCGACGCCTGTCTATGCTTTTGATATTTGATTGCATTTTTCATCATAATATTATATTTCTTTGTCATTAATATCTTCAATTTTGCCCTAACTGACTGTCAATTGCGTATTTTATTTAATCAAAGCTAGTATACTAGTATACTTTTAGCCTCTTTTTAGGGCGTTTGCGGTATGCTTTGTAGAAAGAACTAACACAACACAAAATTGCCAGATTTGCTCCTGAATTTGAATATTCAAAGCAAACTAACGGTAAATATTGCATTGTAAGAGCATTGCATTGTAAGAGCATTCATGAATTCATAAAATTGCGAATGATACCAAAAATAACCGGGAAAAGCATTGTTCTTACGAGCTATAGACCCAATCGCCCCAAACGCCCCAACCGTAAAATCCTTCGTAAAAACGGCTAATATATCAAATGCACCAGTGATTCCAAAACTTCCATAAAATGTTGACGTTAAACCCTTGATGTGCTGTTTTCATTTCACAGTTTAGATGTTGCATACATTTTATGGCGCCATTTTTGGGATTTGTTCTGGGCTGTTGACAGCGCAGCAGAACAGTGTAGAGTGCCAGCTCAGCGGACCGGCGGTGACCCCAGACTCCGAGCTGCCGCTGCCGCCGCCGCCCGCTCCTCCCAGTCCAGCTCAGCGGACCGGTGGCGACCCCAGACCCTGAGCTGCCGCCGCCGCCCGCTCCTCCCAGTCCAGCTCAGCGGACCGGCGGCGACCCCAGTCCCTGAGCTGCCGCCGCCGCCCGCTCCTCCCAGTCCTTGCAGACCGTGCCCGAGGCGCCAGTCTGACCGCAGTCTGACCGCAGGCCACACACGCCGGGTCATAGCGGCCGGGTCGGGCTGCGCCGGCCGGGGTCAGCCGTGTCGGCCGAGTCGGCGGTGGTGACGCCGGCTTCTCTTGTGTCACCACCGCGGCGGTGACGCCGCTACTCCTGCGTCACCATGTCGGTGATACCGGCGTCGGCAGGAACACAGCTGGTGTCATCTCGAGCAGTGACCTCTGCGGAGACAATGGCACCAGATACATGTCAGTGATGCATCAACGTCATCAAATACACACGTCAGTGATGCATCAACGTCATCAAAGACACATGTCAGTGATGGAGCAACGTCATCAAAGACACACGTCAGTGATGCATCAACGTCATCAAAGACACATGTCAGTGATGGAGCAACGTCATCAAAGACACACGTCAGTGATGCATCAACGTCATTAAAGGCACACGTCAGTGATGCATCAACGTCATCAGATACACGTCAGTGATGCATCAACGTCATCAAAGACACATGTCAGTGATGCAGCAACTTCATCAAAGACACACGTCAGTGATGCATCAACGTCATCAAAGGCACACGTCAGTGATGCATCAACGTCATCAGATACACGTCAGTGATGCATCAACGTCATCGAAGACACATGTCAGTGATGCAGCAACTTCATCAAAGACTCACGTCAGTGATGCATCAACGTCATCAAATACACACGTCAGTGATGCATCAACGTCATCAGAGGCGTCTGATGTGACAATCAGACACAATAATGACGCAGACTGCGGAGACAATGACACAATGACGGAGACTGCGGAGACAATGACACAATGACGGAGACTGCGGGGACTGCGGGCACGGGTCAGCCACTCAGTCTTTGCAGTGCGAGACGGTGAGTATGTTGATAATGCGACATGCGATGATGATGATGATGATGATGATGATGATGATGATGATGATGATGATGATGATGATGATGATGATGATGATGATGATGATGATGATGATGATGATGATGATGATGATGATGATGATGATGATGATGATGATGATGATGATGATGATGATGATGATGATGATGATGATGATGATGATGATGATGATGATGATGATGATGATGATGCGACGACCAGTCGACCATGCCCGAGGCACAGCAGACAGTCACAGCGGCAATATGTGTCGGCGTGTTTAGGAACGATACTTGGGAGTTATTACTCGGAGACTGTGTCGATATCATTGAGAAAGGTTGGAGCAACAGAAAGCGTAAGGTTCAGCGGGCTGTCTACAGGACGATCGCGGTCACAGTCGCATAATACACCGCACTGCGACACGCTGCGACACGCTGCTGCGGCACGCTGCGACACGCTGCGACACGCTGCGACACGCTGCGACACGCTGCGACACGCTGTGACACGCTGCGACACGCTGCGACACGCTGCGACACGCTGCGACACGCTGCGACACGCTGCGACACGCTGCGACACGCTGCGACACGCTGCTGCGGCACGCTGCGACACGCTGCGACACGCTGCTGCGACACGCTGCGACACGCTGCGACACGCTGCGACACGCTGCTGCGGCACGCTGCTGCGACACGCTGCTGCGACACGCTGCGACACGCTGCGACACGCTGCGACACGCTGCTGCGACACGCTGCGACACGCTGCGACACGCTGCTGCGACACGCTGCGACACGCTGCGACACGCTGCTGCGGCACGCTGCGACACGCTGCGACACGCTGCGACACGCTGCGACACGCTGCGGCGGCGCCTTTCGGTAGTTTTACACTCGCAGATAATTTTGCCCAAACATGTGCACTTCGCTTTCTTGAGTTCCCAGGGCATAATTGAATGGGCTATCAGCTCACCAACAGGCAACAATACACAAGAAACTAGGTGGAACACCCTGTTGTTATCTATTTGAATTCGAACTCGATTCGGCACAGGCTGTTATGACACTGTTATCAAATGTAAAGCTGAGCTGATAATGCCGAGATATATAACAATGTCGCACTGCGCACGACAGCCAAAATTATGAGGAGTATTTTGGTATGTGACAGTATTAACCCTCGCCCTACGGGAGCTTTTTCACCTTCGCCCTACGGGGGGGGGGGGGGGTCCTAAAAATACTCTTTGTTAACTTCCAAACCCAGCAATATAGAGGAACGCGGTAAGAACCAACATGTTGCCTGTCATGTTTGGAATCTAACGGTATGCAATTTTTAGGTTTAAGGTCAACGAGTGACCTTCCAGGTCAAGTTAATGACCTCGATCGACCACGTCCAGAACAGCGATTTTGATCTGTCAGAAAACCTCAAAATGAGAAATTGATAAATGCAAATAAAAAGGCATGTTCCTAGACCAGTTTTGTCTCAGAAATACAGAAAAGATAATTATTTATTCGTATCTGTTCAGAAAAGTCCAAAAAAGTTATTAAAAAAATAACGCCATGGATTTCTTACACTTAGGGAGCCATCACTCAGTCAAAAATAGAGATATTTCTTTGAAATATGGTTTGTCCATACCAGACTTGTCAATGATTCAATGTGAATCGACTACTTTTGATTGAATCATTCTTATTTCAAATGAATGATTCATGAATCGATTCACCTCATGCGCAAACCTGTTGTGAGTCACTGATTGAATCATTCATACAGATAAAATAGGCTGATTGAATCATTCATTGCTCAAAGAATCATTCTTTTTTGGTCGAACAGCATAAACTGTCCAAAAAATATGTCAGCGACCCAGCATTTATCTGTGCCATGTGGACTTAATGGCCAATTATATGAGCTCTGTGTCCTGAGCTGTAGCCTGTAATTCATATATGCATGAAGAAAGCGAGGCTTTGTGTCCACTCCAGTGGGCACAAAGCCACTGTTCAATCAGTCCTAACTAGGTACATACCTTGGTACTGGTAGGGTTAGGGGTAGGCACCTAAATACTTAGAAAAGGTAACTAACTCATACTTTGATTCATAAACCACACAGTAAACGCACACATTTTTCACACGTAAAATTATCAAAAGGTACCCACCTTTTCCTAATTTCTAGGCTATACCATATCAAAAACTAAATCATAAACAAATATTTGCATGATGTCCCAAATATCATTGTCGCATCGGCGCCGCTTTATTCCACATCATGCTTTATAACAAAAATAATACCTAATGGAAAATCAAAATAAATGTTATATTCGCTTAAAAAGGCGAAACGTAAAGTCATTAATTATTTTGGAACTTGGAATTTGCAATTATAATACATATTATAAATATCATTTTATAATCAAAATAAACAACACGCGTGTCAAATTGGTTCACATTCACATTCACATTCACATTCGGAAACACATTCGCGGACTATTTGGATTAGCTTCAAAATTGGAACACACACAGACCTAGTGATCATTCTGGTAAAATCTTAGAGTAGCACATTCAAAATCAAAGGAGTTAGAGCAGGTCAGATAGGTTTAAGGTCAAACAGCGGACTATTCCGATTTTCATGGAAATTAGCGCACTGGTAGAACATAACCTCCTTATCACGCTCATGAAATCTTAGAGTCGCACATTCAAAATCAAAGAATTTAGAGCAGGTCATATGTTTAAGGTCAAACAGCAGACTATTCTGGTTTGCATGAAAAATGGCACACAGGTAGAGCATAGCCTCCTTATCACGCTCATAAAATCTTAGAGTCGCACATTCAAAATCAAAGGAGTTAGACAAAGGAGTCGACACTTCTCTTTAGCGTTGAGTGATTGAATCAAGATTGAATCATTAATTATGTTAATGTTGAGTGATTGAATCATGATTGAATCATTCATTATGGTAATGTTGAGTGATTGAATCATGATTGAATCATTCATTACGGTAATGTATAGTGATTGAATCATGATTGAATCATGCATTATGGTCCGTGAATCACTGTGAATCGATTCATGACAAATATGAATCATTGACAAGTCTGGTCCATACTCAGTTCTCTCACATATATTCCGGTTTTTTAACATCTTCGAAAAATTTGATTTTGCGGTGATTTAAAAAAAAAAACAGTTTTTGTTCATTTTGGGGGTCAAAAACCCAAAATTTCTAAAATCCGAGATTGCCATTTTAAACAAAATGACATTTTATATCTTTGCTTAACTGCGTTTGCAATTTGCTTCAAAACTCTGTTTTCTACGATTTTTCAAACATTTATCGTTTTTCCACCAACATGGCGTCATCAAAACATTAGTATTTCCCAAATTTATCAACTAATTTCAATGCCATTTTTACCGCATACGTATAATTGTTGTATACTTAGCTACTGAAAATTTCAGCAATATGCGCCGCATGTCTAAAAAGTTGTGCAAGAAAAACCTCAGGGGGTCGTTTTAGAACCCCCGTAGGGCAAGGGCCCTCGCCCTACGGGCCCTCGCCTGACAGCCCCCCCCCCCCTGAGGTTTTTCAAGAATAACTTTGTACACATGCGGCGCATCTTGCTGAAATTTTAGGTAGCTGAGTTTCAACAATTATACGTATGCAGTAAAAAAATTATTGACATTGGTTAAGTAGTTTGGGATATAATCATGTTCTGATGACGTCATGTTGGTAAAAAAACGATAAATATTTGAAAAATCGTAGAAAACAGTTTTAAAGCAAATTGCAAACGCAATTCACCAAATATACAAAATGGCATTCTCTTTAAAATGGCAATCTCGGATTGTCAATAGTTTGGGTGTTTGACCCCTAAAATAAAATATATTTTTTTGGGGGGCGTGGGGGAAATCCCCACAAAATCAAAATTTTCAAAGATGTTAGAAAAACCGTAATATATGTGAGAGAACTGAGTATGAACAATACCCATACCAAATTGCAAAGCATTATCTTCATTTTTGACTGAGTGATGGCTCCTAAGTATAAGAAACTGATGACGTCATTTTTGTTAAAATAACTTTTCTTGACTTTTTTGACAAGATACGAACAAATCATTACCTTTTCTGTATTTCTGAGCCAAAACTGGTCTAGAGAACATGCCTTTATATTTACATTTACCAATTTCTAATTTTGAGGTTTTCTGAAGAGCAAAATCGCTGTTCTGGACGTGGTAAATCCGAGGTCATTCACTTGCTCTGGAAGGTCATCCGTTGACCTGAAACCTAAAAATCGCATACTGTTAGATTCCTCTCATGACAGGCAACATGCTGGTTCTTACCGTATTGCTCTAAGTTTCTTGGCTTGGAAGTTAACAGGGGGGCTGTCAGCCCCCCCCCCCCCCCGTAGGGCGAAGGTGAAAAAAGCTCCCGTAGGTAAATATTCCCTACCGACAAGTAAATAAAAAGGCACTGAGACTACGGGTGGAATAGGTGCCGCCAGCACCAACATAGTAGTTATCGCAAACACGGGGTTCAGCATTCAATGACAGACACTTTAAGACATTGTATATTTGTTGGGGTCATTTAGAATAATTTGAATAATCTAAAAACTACTAATACCAAAAACCAAGGGCGTCCAATTCCAACTCAAACCTCAAACCAAACAAAAAATAACTCCAACTCCACCTTGGCATATATGTATTTCAGCGTTCAACGTTTCCTTGTGATGTAAAGAACGAGACCGTCCACGATAAGTGCTGACCCGCGCATGGCTGGGCCTCGAGATCTCCAGGCCCAGCTGCGGGGGGCAGGTATTTGAACACCCCCTCCCTTCCGACTCGGCTGCTATATTGGAAAATGCTTTTCACGCCTAACGGCGACACGAATCCTCAACTCTCAGGTTTTTCGGGAATAGCGAGAGAAAAAAACGGTGGCGCGCAGCGCTACAATTTTGACACAACTGTTATCGATTACCCACATCCTGTGAAATGTTTGGTCTCGGGTCAACTCAGATCAGGTCACTAGTTAAATGATGATGAAATGATGACGTTAAATGACATAACCTAAAAAAATGTCATGCCACAGTCAGAGCGTTTCACCGATCAGTTTGAAACTCACATAACTTAATTAAGTCCTACCTCCAATGGACGTATTGCGATATTTTCGCCAAGAACAAAATTAGAATCTAAGTATTCGATTTCACACTGAAAATATTACAAATAATTAATTTAAACCACGTCTTCATATTTATTTTCATCGGTAAAAAACGGATAACCAGAAACGTCACGTGACAACCTGTGACGTCACCAGTCGTACCGCTTCGGGCGCCATCTATAAAACGCTAGTGGCGCCATCTATGCAACGCTAGTGGCTCCGCCAGTACAACCTGGCTCCGTTGACCTGACCTGCTGACCGAGGGCGCCTCAGGCCGACCAAGGGCCCCTCACACCGACAGAGGGTCCCCTTAGGCCGAACGGATCCCCATAGGCCGACCGAGTGCCCCTCAGGCCGACCAACCCGGGGACCTTCAGGACGCCCTAGGGCCCTAATAGGCCGGCCGAGGACCCCCTTATGCCGGAGGGGCCCCTCAGGTCGACCGGGGCCCTCTTAAACCTAACAAGGGTTCCCTCAGGCCGGCTGAGGGTCCCTTAGACCAACCAAGGGCCCCTTAGGCCGACCGGGGCCCCTTAGGCCGACCGGACCCACAGAGGCCAATTGAGCGCTCCTCAAGCCAACCAGGGGCCCATCAGGCCGAACAAGGGCCCTTCTTAGGCCGGTCAGGCCCCCCACAGTCCGACCAAGGGCCCATCAGGCCGACTGAGGGCCCTTCAGGCCAACCCAGGGCCCCTCAGGCCAACCCGAGGCCCTTCATGCTGACAAACCTCGGGCCCCTCAGTCCGACCGAAGGACCCTCAGGCCGACAAACCTAGGGCTCTTCAGGACGACCTAGTCTTATTAGGCCGGCTGATGGCCCCTTAGGCTGACTGGGACCCCTCAGGTTGACCGGGGGCCCTCTTAAGCCTAACAATGGCTCCATCAGGCCGACTGAGGGGCCCTCAGGCCAATCAAGGGCCTCCCTTAGGCCGACCGGGGGCTGTTCAGGTAGACTGGAGGCCCTCTTAGGCTTAGCAAGGGCCCCTCAGGACAACCAAGGGCCTCCCTTAGGCCGACCGGGGGCCCCCTTGGGCCCTTAGCCCCTTAGGCCGACCTGAAGTTCCTTTAGACCGACCGGACCCTACAGGCCGATCAAGGGCCACTCAGGCCGACCGAGGACCACTTAGGCCGACCGAGGACCCCCTAGGCCGACCAAGGGCCTCCCTTATGCCGATCAGGCCCCCACATGCCAACTGAGGGTCCATCAGGCCGACCAACCCAGAGCCCCCTCAAGACGTCCTAGGGCACTCTTACGCCAGCGGAGGGCCCCTTAGACCGACCGATGCCTCAGGAAGACCGGGAGCCCTCTTAGTAGCAAGGGCCCCGTAGGCCTACCGAGGGCCCCTCAGACCGATCAACCTAGGGCCCTCTCAGGACGACTTAGGACCCTCTCGGGCCGGCCGAGAGCCCCCTTAGGCCGACAGAGGCCCCTCAGGCCAACCGGGGACCCTCTTAAGCCTAGCAAAGGCCATTTTAAGCCTAGAAGAAAGGGCCCCTCAGGCCGACCGAGGGCCCTCTTAATCCTCGCAAGGGCCCCCTTATCCGACAGAGGGCTCCCTGGGCCAACTGAGGGCTCTCGGGCCTACTGAGGGCCCCTCAGTCCGAACAAGGAATTTCTGGCCTGGTAAGCCTTAAGTCGCCCGGCCGCTTCCATTGGGCTGAGAAATCGAGGCCCTCCGCCCATTGGGCCCGGAGGGCCTCTCGGCCAAATAGGGGACACGTGCCCCCTGTGCCCCCCCCCCCCCTCCCCGGCTGCGCCCCTGATGGGATCCAATCGTCCGCCACCCACTCGCCGCGTACGGCCGGCCCGTGGCCAGCTGCAGCCCAATACGACTGGTGACGTCACGACCAATCAGAGAGCGTTATTTGTCACATGACTTTCGAGACACTTTAACGGGATTTTTTCTCTCTCGTATTTTTAGCTTACGGAACAACAAGATATTGCGATTGTTCGAACTAGTACAATTTAATCATAAATATCCAACACTGGCTTATCGCAACACGTCCATTCTGCTATCTCGGAGTTTTTTTTTTATATCGGTGGCGTAGGGTCAGGTCAATTTCGTGACATTTTAAGTCAATGGGGAAAATCAAAATGGCCATAAATCCATAGGAAATGGCTTAACACGCGCCATGGAGGGCCTCTGATAATTACACGCCCTGGACCCCTCCAGGGCGTGTAATTATCAGAGGCCCTCTTATGCTTAGCAAGGGCCCCTCAGGACAACCAAGGGCCTCCCTTAGGCCGACCAGGGCCCTTTGGGCCGACCCCCTTAGGCCGGCCTGGCCCCCCACAATCCCAGGTCGGATCCCCCCCCTCTCCCAAGATCTCGCCCCCCATACAAGGTACAACAACACAATTTATAGGGTAGGGAGGTTCTGTAGATAACTGTTTTGTGAAATTTCCATGACCCTAGGTCAATATCTTCAAGGTCAAATGGGGGTAAAATAGGCAAATTTTTGCCCAAATTTTAGCACTTTGTTCCAGACCCCCCCCCAAAAAAAATATATAAAGAACTATGATAGCTAGGAACAAACTGCAAAAAAAATCGAAAGCTCTTGAAATATGCAATAGCCATAGTATCATCAACTTTTAGATCAGGTCAATAGTTTAGGCTCCAGAGGTCATCAAATGTCAAAAAGGCTGTTTATGGCAAAACAGTTTTTTCGCGAATAACTTTGTACCTAATAAATAATAATAAATAATAATAAATAAGGCAAATATTTTGACGCCATCGTGTTCGTCTCGTCAAGGCGCTTATAATCATATTAATGTTGACCAGTTAAGGTCAACTTATCAATTTTACATCAGGTCAAGGTCAAGTGGTGACCCAATTAGGTCATTTTGCATATTGGGAGACGTGTCTCGACGAGACTAACACACAGGTACCGGTTTCACTTCTCTATCTTCATTCTCGAGTTATTTACAACAAAAAAGTGATGTGACCTCAGATGACCTCGGCTGACCCTGTACGAAAACTGCACCTGGATCATCAAGAATAGCCTATGATAACATGATCCAGACAGAATTGGACTGATATCATGCGTATCCTCGGAATAGGAAGCATTTGAGTATTTCCCCGTTGACTTATAATGGGAGGTCACGAAATTGACCCGACCTTAGGTCACCGATATACAAAATCTGAGATAAACAAATTGTAGGTACCTATGACCTTATGAAGTCCTACAAGTTTGAAACTCATCGACCTAAAACTGTGGCTGTGGTACGACTGCAAACTTTTGGAGGTGGGGTCATCACGTGACCTGGTCTGGTGACCTGACCTGAGATGACTCGAAGTCAAGAATTGCACATAATGTGGGTAGTTGATTTCCCAACAGGTATGAAAAACCGTCGGCGCTGCGCCCCGCCGTTTTTCCGCTATCCCCGAAAAGCCTTAGGGCAGGGCGGATTCCCCCCCCCCCCCCCCTCCACGGCGCGTGTTAGGTTACCCAATATTCAACAAAGCCACCATTCTGGTGCCAACTGCAAAGATCCACGTCACATTTTCGCCCTGTGGGCTCTAGATGTCATCTCGGGTGACCCCAAAGGTCATGCGTAGTTTGTCTTCAATAACTGTTTCTTTAGTCTATTATAACTGCAATCACATGAATCAAGACAGAAGAATGGGGCTATACCATCGCGTTAGCTCAACGAAACGTGTCGAATGATATGAGGTTGACCTTGACCTGACCTCAGGTCAATTCAATGTTTTAATTTCACCTCATTAAGTCACCATTTATATCATTCGACGCGGCATGACGAGACAAACACAATGGTGCGAACTGCATCACTTAAAGGGAATAGGTCACCTTGAAAATTGTCTTGAAATTTGGTTGTACGGGGTATTTCGAGCTCAAAAAACGAATATGCCATTTGTTTGGACGATAGATGGATATCCGTCGAAAAATCTGCATGTTTCTCTTTTCTCCTTCATGGACATAAAACACTTCATGACAATTATGACGTCATGCATATGGTAGCTTGGATATGGAAACTATTCCACACAATAACGTCGGACTTTAGGCATATATACGCAGGCTGCTTGTAACGTAAACAACCGTTGTGAGGACCCGAAACAAGTTTCGGGCGCCCGAAACTTCTTCTTCTAAAAGAGCCCCACAAGTCCTGTATCGAAATTACTTAGCGTAGCGAGGTAATTATTTCACCACAACCCGTTTTTCGATCTGCTCTACAAATCTGCTATCTCAGTTCAAAACCCCATGCTAACCCGCGCCGTGCCGGTGCTCGGCGCCACCTTCGCCGTGCCGGGGGATGTTTAAACACCCCCTCTAACTCGAAAACTAAAAGGGCTAGAAAGACGCCGACAAAGGCGTTCGAAAGCTCTCGACAACCACATTCGAAAGTACTCAGATATTTTTCCTCAAGTCAATATTGAGGTCACCAGAGGTCATCAAAGGTCAGATTTTCCAGTTTTAGGAATTCGCTCCAGAAACCCCGATATCACAGGAACTATGATAGCTAAGAACAAATGAGAAAACCAACAATGGAAAGCTCTTGAAAAATGCAATCGTCTAGGTGTCCTCAGATTTTAGCTCAGGTCAATAGTTTAGGCTCCAGAGCTCATCAAATATCAAAAGGCTATTTTTTACAAAACAGTTTTTCACCAATAACTTTTTACCTAATAACGACAAGGCAATACTTTTGATGCCATCGTGTTTGTCTCGTCAAGGCGCTTTGACTCATATTAGTGTTGACCAGGTTAGGTCAACTTCAAATTTGACCTCATGTCAAGGGCAAGTAGGTCATGTTGCATATGGGAAGACGTGCCTCGACGAGACACATTGGTGTCGGTTTCACTTCTCTATCATCATTATGTCGAGAGTTATTGACAAAACTGTTGGTGACCTCGTATGACCTCGGCTGACCCTGTAGGGGTCACTCAACACAAATGGCACCTAGGTCAGCAAGAATAGCCTATGATAACATGATCCAGAAGGAATTTGACTGATGTCATTCGTATCCTTGGAATAGGAAGCAATTGAATATTTCCCTATTGACTTATAATGGGGAGGTCACGAAGTTGACCCGACCTTAGGTCGCTGATATAAAAAAATCAAGATAAACTAATTGTAGATATATATAACCTTATGAAATCCTGTAAGTGTAAAACCGATCATCCAAAAACTGTGACTGTGGTACGACCACAAGTTTTTTTCAGGTGAGGTCATGTGACCCGGTCTGGTGACCTGACCTGAGATGACCCGAGGTATTTGTTTATGTGGGCAATTGATGCCCGAACAGCTGTGCCAAAAACGGCGGCGTTGCGCGCCGCCGTTTTTCCACTATCCTCGAAAAACCTGAGGGGGGGGGGGGTGTTCTCGTGATAAGGACGGTTTTGTAAGCGACGCCCAAGCATGGCCGACATTTGAGCTTACGTGACCTTAATATTGACTGGCCTTAAACATGACAAATAATTTCGTTAGAGCATGTGACGACCGAACTAACTCCGTTTTCCGCTTGTTGCTAAGTTCCATGTTGTTGTTGTTTTCATTATCTGGGGGGGGGGGGGGTATCTGCCCCCGCCCCCAGTTACGTCGGTTCGAAGTTGGCGCAGTTGGCGAAGTTGGCGTTGTTGCGCGTGGTAAGGTAAATTAAGCCCTAGTGAGCACGCTACCACGACCGACCACCGCATCCCGTCTCGGGAGTTACGTGCATCGGGAGTATCGGGAGTATCGGGAGTTACGTGCATTTGCCTAACATTTAGTGGCAGTCGCAAACGTGTATATCATCAATTGCATGTATCCATCACATAATTGCATGACCCAGGCATGCCCCGAAACGCCTTTTTACCGATACGCCTGTTTCCAAATGTACGCCAGCGACAGTTTTAAAGAGAAAATGGTCGTATCGGCCGACATGCGCCTGATTGCTCGGATACGCGTTTTAGCTAGCAGGAATGTCGTCTGCCGATGACCTAGCAGGAATGTCGTCTGCCGATGACCTAGCAGGAATGTCGTCTGCCGATGACCGACCTAGCATACCCATGACGCAAGGCGGCCTTGTATGTAGTTGTGTAAATATTATTTACATTTTAGCAACGAAAATCGGCTCAGATGGATGGCAGTTGTGAATTCCTTTCGATTTATATAATATATTGTAAGTCGTGTTTTATCTGTGGAATGCTGCGATGGCGAACAAGCACAAAAACTGCTCTGCTGAAAAGTTAGGAAAATATTAGTTTCCCGTTTTCGCGTTTTTCGATGTGACCTAGTGTTCGAAAGTTGCTAGTGATGTCATAATTTAATGAATTTTGAGAAGAGAAAAAACTATTTGCGGAGAAAACTAAATTAATGACAAAACTCTGCATGGGAATCAAATGCGACATGCATTCCTATCAGTTGCAATAATTTGTACGACACGTTTTTATCTGAAACGCTTCCAAGAGGTGTAGTCTCTTGAATAGCAGTTGGGATTCTTAGCATTCTCGCTGCTTCCGTGCACCCCGCCCGCTATTAAAACAAATGTGTAGACTGTAGACGGGCAAACTGTATTGTGCCTGACCCGCTGCGCAGAGGCCAAGTAAAAACAAGCGTGAGTCCCACTCAGTGTCCACGGCACCAGCTCCTCCAGCCTCTTGGGAAATGAACAGGAAAGCGGCAACAGCCAGCCACGCTGGACCAGTCAAGTCGATATCGCAACCAGGCTGGGACCCCAGAGGCCAGAACTAGCAGCACGAAAGCAGGCAAGCAAGCACGGCACAGCTACAGTCAATGACAAAAACAGCCAACCATACTCGATAATAGTTTGATTCGCAATCAATGACAATGCAATGCAAGTTCCCAACAAAAAAACAGACGTTTCGACAAACAGGGTGTCTTCGTCAGTGCTAATTATACATATTTATATTATAAGGACATTTAAGCCGAGCAATCACAGTCAGCTTCAGGCAAACTAAGAGAAACACTACTTGCGTATTGATCTAAAATTATAGTTATAACACGTTCCTAGTTTTGACACGACCTTTCCATTTGAACATCCAAAACTGAACCACAATACACAGCGACAGGGCGACATTGTTCATTTTACAGCTTCCTCTTCAATGCAATTTTCTCTCCATATTTTGCCCAGGTAAAGAATAAAAGTTCTGGCCAAACCACTGACGAGGGCACTCCTCGGTACAATCAGTGGTGCTCACATCAGAAACACATCAGAGATGATGGATCAACTGAAGAACATGATGTCAAACAAGAAATTAGCTAGCTTTGATGTGAACTCACTTTTCACCAACGTGCCCGTTGAAGGTGCCTTAGAATCAATATGCAAAGTTGTCGATCTCCTGGATGAACGGACCCTCCCACTACCAAAATCCCAGTATTTATAATTGATTTCTCTATGCATGCATTCCAATGCCTTTTCCTTCAATGGGCAGGAATATGAACAACTAAGCGGCTTGGCTATGGGTTCCCCACTGAGCCCTGTAGCTGCTTGTTTTTACATGGAACGCCTGGAAGAAGAGAAATTCCGAGACATTATTGGACCTGGGTGCACATGGATCCGATACGTTGATGACGTACTAGTAGTAGTTCCAGAAAACGTCAACCTGGAAGACAAACTACTAGCTCTAAATGCAGTAGATAAAAAAATACAATTCACAGTTGAAATGGAAAATGATGGCAAAATACCATTTCTGGACACACCGATCATCAGAAGTGGAAGTACGGCAACATTTACAGTATATCGCAAACCTACAAATAAGGAAGATTATGTTCATTTCTTCTCTGGCCATAACGAACGCGTAAAAAAATTGGATCGTCATTGTTTTTTTTTTCGTAAGGGCCTTCCGCTTTTGCAAGAGGATATCAGTCATATATTTAATACTTTCGGAAGTGACGATAACCAAAAGGCTATATAATCCGGATGAAAAAGAAAGCAGAAGAAATCAGAGACAGAAGCGCCCAAGAAAAACAGAAAAGGAAACAAGAGCAGAAGAAACAAGGTCGGTTCATATCAATACCTTGCTCAAAACTGGCGGACCCAATAGCCACATGCCTTCGCGCTGCCGGCACCAATGTGGCTATTGTGTCTGGAAAGAAAATAGGAAAATTGGCTCATCCTAAGATTGTAAATTCAGGGAGTGACAGTGTCGTGTATAATATCCCATGTTCGGGCTCATGCAACAAGTCGTATGTGGGGGAAATGGGAAGGGGACTGGAGACAAGATTAAAAGAGCACAAACGCGACGTCCGGAACCATAATCGATCAAATGCAATTGTCGTACACATTGCAAAATGTCAAAAACTACCAGCATGGGGAAGAACTCGTTATTGAAGAAGGCATGTCCAAATCAATCAGAAAAGCTATGGAAACAGCCCGTATTCTCTTAGATACAAAACCTGGATTCTTTACCTGGGCAAAATCTGGAGAGAAAATTGCATTGAAGAGGAAGACGTAAAATGAACACTGTCGCCCTGGCGCTGTGCATTGTGGTTCAGTTTTAGGAGATGTTCAAATGGAAGGGACGTGTCAAAACTAGGAACGTGTTATAACTATAATTTTAGATCAATACGCAAGTGGTGTTTCTCTTAGTTTGCCTGAAGCTGACTGTGATTGCTCGACTTAAATGTCTTTATAATATAAATATGTATAATTAGCACTGACGAAGACACCCTGTTTGTCGAAACGTCTGTTTTTTTTTTAGGAACTTGCATTGCATTGTCATTGATTGCGAATAAAACTATCATGTTTGATACATTACATACTCGATAATGCCATCCAAACAGCCGGGCTTCGAATTCTGATAATATTAAAGCCTCTTCAAGCTATTGCTGGAATAACATCCAAATACGAAATATAGAACTGAAGTTACTCCATCACATGAATGAAGCAGCATTTCGTGTATGCCCTACATTACAAAGTACGGAGTGTTGGTACGTGCCGGTCGGTCAGTAACCAGTAAGTAACGACTAACGACATACAACGACATCTAGTCATCTCGTGAGATCGAAACCCAGATCCCAGATCCACCAATCACTGCCGACAAAACAATGTCATCCAGCCGTGGAATGGAAACCCAGATCCCAGATCCAGGAGTCGTCACGGACCAGACCAGACCGATCCAACCAGACCAGAGTTTAGCCAGACCGACCCAAAAGCATTAGACGGCGCTGTCTGCACGTTTAAGACGACCACAAACAGCACAGCCATACAGGCAAGACAAACAACCAAACTGCGATCGCCACTGCATGTACACTAAACCATAGTTAACGGAGCGCCTCACCCGTCTGCAAAGCAAATCCCCCCCCCCCCCCCCCCCCCCCACCAAAACATAGACAAAATACACCCCCCGGCACCCGGCGCTCACCACTGAACACTCACACATATATATTAATGCCCATTGCCCAATCCACAACCGAACATGAATGCATCACAGCCAATGCAGATATAATCAGCAAATTTCCGAAACTACGGAGATTCTTCATAACAGAAAACAAACGCACACCTGCAGTGCCTTCTGTAGAAACCTTCTGACACCTTGTGTGGAAACATTCGGACTAGATGTGCAATTACTACTGCGTACCGCCCTTCCAGCATGGAGCCATGCCGCCGCGCTATAACACGGCTAATTATGTGCTTTTGGCGAGGTGCGTGCGTATGAACGCTCAGGAAACGTGTCTATGGCCTTTATGGCCTCTGTCTATGGCGTTCAGCCATTGAGCGCGGCTTATATAACGACCCGTGCCTCCGTCCTCCGTACGCTCACTCAGGCTGGCAGTGGCGGAGGGCGATACTTTGAGCACCTAAGGGCCAGGCCACGTGTCATTAGCTCCGACGGGGTTATTTTGGGAGGTGTCGGTCCCTGTGTCACGGTGTCCGCTGTGTCAGGTCCGTCCCCGTGTCAAGTCCGTCCCGTGTCAGGTGTGTCAGGTGTGTCAGGTCCGTCCCCGTGTCAGCTGTATCAGGTCCGTCCCCGTGTCAACTGTGTCAGCTGTGTCAGGTCCGTCCCCGTGTCAACTGTGTCAGCTGTGTCAGGTCCGTCCACGTGTCACTGACAGCTGTGTCAGGTCCGTCCCCGTGTCAGGTGTGTCGGCTGTGTCAGGTCCGTCCCCGTGTCAGGTGTGTCAGCTGTATCAGGTCCGTCCCCGTGTCAGCTGTGTCATGTCCGTCCCCGTGTCAGCTGTGTCAGGTCCGTCCCCGTGTCAGCTGTGTCAGGTCCGTCCCCGTGTCACTGTCAGCTGTGGCAGGTCCGTCCCCGTGTCACTGTCAGCTGTGTCAGGTCCGTCCCCGTGTCAGCTGTGTCAGGTCCGTCCCCGTGTCGGCTGTGTCAGGTCCGTCCCCGTGTCAGCTGTCAGTTGTGTCAGGTCCGTCCGCTGTGTCGGCTGTGTCAGGTCCGTCCCCGTGTCAGCTGTGTCAGGTCCGTCCCCGTGTCGGCTGTGTCAGGTCCGTCCCCGTGTCAGCTGTCAGTTGTGTCAGGTCCGTCCGCTGAGTCGGCTGTGTCAGGTCCGTCCCCGTGTCAGCTGTGTCAGGTCCGTCCCCGTGTCAGCTGTGTCAGGTCCGTCCCCGTGTCAGCTGTGTCAGGTCCGTCCCCGTGTCAGGTGTGTCAGCTGTGTCAGGTCCATCCCCGTGTCAGCTGTGTCAGCTATGTCAGGTCCGTCCCCGTGTCAGCTGTGTCAGGTCCGTCCCCGTGTCAGCTGTGTCAGGTCCGTCCCCGTGTCAGCTGTGTCAGGTCCGTCCCCGTGTCAGCTGTGTCAGGTCCGTCCCCGTGTCAGCTGCGTCAGGTCCGTCCCCGTGTCACTGTCAGCTGTGGCAGGTCCGTCCCCGTGTCACTGTCAGCTGTGTCAGGTCCGTCCCCGTGTCAGCTGTGTCAGCTATGTCAGGTCCGTCCCCGTGTCAGCTATGTCAGGTCCGTCCCCGTGTCAGCTGTGTCAGCTGTGTCAGGTCCGTCCCGTGTCAGGTGTGTCAGCTGTGTCAGGTCCGTCCCCGTGTCAGCTGTGTCAGGTCCGTCCCCGTGTCAGCTGTGTCAGCTATGTCAGGTCCGTCCCCGTGTCAGCTATGTCAGGTCCGTCCCCGTGTCAGCTGTGTCAGGTCCGTCCCCGTGTCAGCTGTGTCAGGTCCGTCCCCGTGTCAGCTGTGTCAGGTCCGTCCCCGTGTCAGCTGTGTCAGGTCCGTCCCCGTGTCAGCTTTGTCAGGTCCGTCCCCGTGTCAGCTGTGTCAGGTGTCAGGTGTCAGCTGTGTCAGGTCCGTCCCCGTGTCAGGTGTGTCAGCTGTGTCAGGTCCGTCCCCGTGTCAGCTGTGTCAGGTCCGTCCCCGTGTCACTGTCAGCTGTGTCAGGTCCGTCCCCGTGTCAGCTGTGTCAGCTATGTCAGGTCCGTCCCCGTGTCAGCTATGTCAGGTCCGTCCCCGTGTCAGCTGTGTCAGCTGTGTCAGGTCCGTCCCGTGTCAGGTGTGTCAGCTGTGTCAGGTCCGTCCCCGTGTCAGCTGTGTCAGGTCCGTCCCCGTGTCAGCTGTGTCAGCTATGTCAGGTCCGTCCCCGTGTCAGCTATGTCAGGTCCGTCCCCGTGTCAGCTGTGTCAGGTCCGTCCCCGTGTCAGCTGTGTCAGGTCCGTCCCCGTGTCAGCTGTGTCAGGTCCGTCCCCGTGTCAGCTGTGTCAGGTCCGTCCCCGTGTCAGCTGTGTCAGGTGTCAGCTGTGTCAGGTCCGTCCCCGTGTCAGCTGTGTCAGCTATGTCAGGTCCGTCCCCGTGTCAGGTGTGTCAGCTGTGTCAGGTCCGTCCCCGTGTCAGGTGTGTCAGCTGTGTCAGGTCCGTCCCCGTGTCAGCTGTGTCAGGTCCGTCCCCGTGTCAGCTGTGTCAGGTCCGTCCCCGTGTCAGCTGTGTCAGGTCCGTCCCCGTGTCAGCTGTGTCAGGTCCGTCCCCGTGTCCCCGTGTCAGGTCCGTCCCCGTGTCCCCGTGTCAGGTCCGCCCCGTGCTACTCTGCCAGCCGTGGCGGGTGCTTGTGCAGCACGGTGCCACTGTAGACCCGGGCCGCCAGCAGGCCCACGGCGATGGTGGCGGCGGCCAGCTGGCGACAGCGCCTGTCGAACGTACCCGGGGCGGCGGCGCTGCGGCGCAGACCCAGCTCGACACGCCAGAACGCCACGGTGCCCAGCACCGAGAAGACCACCAGGATCAGCAGCTGGTAGTACAGCGGCACGTGGTTCGAGTAGAAGAAGCAGATGGCCGCCGACAGCGACTGTGGGACACAAACACGCACACACGCACACACGACACCGTCAGCCGCCGCCGGGGCGGGGTGGGGCAGATCATGATCGGATGATGATGATTGGCGTTTTAGGGAGCTCCGACGCTGACCATTTGGCGATGATGAGAATAATGTGGGCTTTAGGGCGCGGCACCTCGTCGGTCATTTGGCGTCCTGGGGTAGGGCACCGGAGCAGTGAACGTATCCGTATCCGTGGAGGGTGTACTAAGGATCAGTCCACCAGAGGAACACTGGCAAGGTTGGACGCAGTCGTTCAGCGCTGGCTACTCGCCTTGGCTAGGGAAATTGCAATGTGATGCACAACGGATGATTTCCTTGAGCTGGGCGAACAGTAGGTACAGGCTTACAGTTACTGCATGATTGGGACGACAACTACGGCGGAGGACGCTGGATATAAACAACATTACCAGTCAGCCATTCGGGCCGACACCGGCCCTCTGACTGCAGCCGCCAACCCGGCTGGGCCACAGTACCGCGGATGGTGACTCAACACTGAGACACCCCTAACCCACGTCCTTTCCTCACCCAACCACCCAGCAGCCGTTACAACCACCCAGCAGCCGTTACAACCACCCAGCAACCGTTACAACCACCCAGCAACCGTTACAACCACCGATCAACCGTCACAACCACCCAGCAACCGTTACAACCACCGATAAACCGTCACAGCCACCCAGCAACCGTTACAACCCCCAGCAACTGTTACAACCACCCATAAACCGTTACAACCACCCATCAACCGTTACAACCACCCATCAACCGTTGCAACCACCCATCAACCGTTACAACCACCCAACAACCGTTACAACCACCCAACAACCGTTACATCAAACCATACAATATCAACCGTGAACACTAACAGCTTTAGAGCTGAGCGCCGAGCACTAAGAGCTCTACACTTCACCTGAAAACCTACCCATGCCGTTACGTCCGGCGCGTGACCCAGCGTCCATTCAGTCTTCACCTGCATCAGCTTCAGTCTCGCCTCAAACACCTCCACTCACTGCTGCAGGAGACGGTGAGGAACCCAGACTACTCTCCTCACCTGCATGAACTTGAAGAGCGCGAAGCCGGCGGAGCTCTGGTCGCGGTACAGGTCACCAATGATGGAGTAGACCTGCGTGTTGAAGCAGGCGTCCCCGAAGCCGAGCATGAAGCTACAAAAGAGCGCCAGGTACTCATTGCTGGTGATGAAGGACGCCGAGTAGGTGTTGCCGAACACGGCGTCGTTCGGCAGGTTCAGGAACACCAGGAAGAAGGCGAGTATGTGCGACAGGAAGCCGAGCAGCACCACCGGGTCCCGGCCGTGCCGCGTCGTAGCCTTGCCGAAAATACCGAACGTACCGCCACCTGTTGACAGAGAAATGAGTTAGCAGTTGGGGCTGTACACGTCAGGGGCGCTTCAATCGTGTTTAACGTTATATTTCTATCTCCGATATGTAAATGATGTATGTGACAGTGTGACGCATGCAACAATATGACGTAACATATGCTAGCAAGGTTTACTCCACTCGAAACGACACACAGATTAGGACAAAACACAGCATCCTTTCGCACGCAGGTCCGGCAACGAAACACGAGGTCATCTCGTTAAAGGTGTCGCCATAGCTTCCCTCTCCAATTACCAATGTCTAATTAATTACATATGTCTTATTAAGACCTGATCAGTGGGACACGCCGGGCCTCGGGGCAACGAGCGTCGCACCCCGCCCTTGTGCTCTGTGCACCGACCGCCCCTGTGCGGTCCCTGTGTCACGGCGCACCCCGCCTCAGTGCGAGCGTCGCACCCCGCCCTTGTGCTCTGTGCACCGACCGCCCCTGTGCGGTCCCTGTGTCACGGCGCACCCCGCCTCAGTGCGAGCGTCGCACCCCGCCTCTGTGCCCTGTGCACTGACCTAGGATCTCTCCGACTCCGGTCATCATGCCCGACATGCCCACCAGGCCCTTGCTGTTGGGAAGCGTTAGCGTGTTGCCCACACAGGTGCTGTAGACGCCACTGAAAAACGACAGCTCGATACCTGGAGCGGAGGGGCGAGACAGGTCAACACGGGCACAGCGGCGAGAGATGGAGCGGAGAGACGAGACAAGTCAACACGGGCACAACGTGAGAGATGGAGCGGAGCGACGAGACAGGTCAACATGGGCACAGCGTAAGAGGTGGAGCGGAGAGACGAAACAGGTCAACACGGGCACAGCGTGAGAGGTGGAGCGGAGCGACGAGACAGGTCAACATGGGCACAGCGTGAGAGGTAGGGCAGAGGGACGAACAGGTCAACACGGGCACAGCGGCGAGAGATGGAGCGGAGCGACGAGACAGGTCAACATGGGCACAGCGTAAGAGGTGGAGCGGAGAGACGAAACAGGTCAACACGGGCACAGCGTGAGAGGTGGAGCGGAGCGACGAGACAGGTCAACATGGGCACAGCGTGAGAGGTAGGGCAGAGGGACGAACAGGTCAACACGGGCACAGCGGCGAGAGATGGAGCGGAGCGACGAGACAGGTCAACATGGGCACAGCGTAAGAGGTGGAGCGGAGAGACGAAACAGGTCAACACGGGCACAGCGTGAGAGGTGGAGCGGAGCGACGAGACAGGTCAACATGGGCACAGCGTGAGAGGTAGGGCAGAGGGACGAACAGGTCAACACGGGCACAGCGGCGAGAGATGGAGCGGAGAGACGAAACAGGTCAACGCGGGCGCAGCGTGAGAGGTGGAGGGAGTGACGATACAGGTCAACGCGGGCACAGCGTCATAGGTGGAGCGGAGAGACGAAACAGGTCAACACGGGCACAGCGTGAGAGGTAGGGCAGAGAGACGAAACAGGTCAACACAGGCACAGCGTGAGCGGTGGAGCGGAGAGACAAAACAGGTCAACACGGGCACAGCGGCGAGAGATGGAGCGGAGAGACGAAACAGGTCAACGCGGGTGCAGCGTGAGAGGTGGAGGGAGTGACGATACAGGTCAACGCGGGCACAGCGTCATAGGTGGAGCGGAGAGATGAAACAGGTCAACACGGGCACAGCGGCGAGAGATGGAGCGGAGAGACGAAACAGGTCAACGCGGGCGCAGCGTGAGAGGTAGGGCAGAGGGACGAAACAGATCAACACGGGCACAGCGTGAGAGGTGGAGCGGAGAGACGAAACAGGTTGCCAACAGGCAGATCCAGAACAAGAAAAATAATTGGTTAAAGGAGGGGGCCAAATTCAAAAACGTTTGACAAAATACAAAAGAAAACATCAGATTTCCTTTCCTTGTGCATTACAAACTGATTTAATATAAATTTTCCTCAGTAAGAGTTGCTTTGATTTTCAGTCAAATTACAAAATGTCAAATTTCGGTCGATTTCAGTCGTTTGGGGGGGGGTCACGGCCGACCCCGATAGGGCCCTGGCGCGCACGTCAGCTCTCCGTCCCCGTCCCCGCGGGCCCACTGACCTGTGTAGAAGAACGTGACAGACAGCAGCAGCATTTGCGGTGTGAGGAACAGGTCGAACGCTCCCTTCAGCGCGCCCATGGGCGTCACGTTAGCAGCCGAGGTGGGCGCCTCACGCGGTTTGCCCGACTCGTCAAAGCCGTACTTAGGGGCGCAGTTTAGCAGACCCAGGATCACTACGCCTGCGGGGCAGACAGAACTGAGCCGTCACAGCGGCCGGCACGGCAGTCACTAGTCAGCTGGCAGCTATTGCAGTGAAATAGACATCGCGATAGACTGCAGAGTAAGTCAGCCAAATACCCAGCCACGTTTGGATGTAAAACAAACTCACAGATAACATTTTTGAGTACTAGGTGGCGAAGTCGGGCAGTGGTGCAGATACTACCTATTCTGCTGCTACACTCCTATTCTGCTGCTACTCTCAGATAAGCGTGTTCTGAAGGTATCCGACTATTGACCTTGAACGTTCGTTCCCTATGCTCCGGTAAAAAAATGGCACAACAATGCCCCAAAACGAGAAGGCAGAGTGTTTGCATCTGACTGGCCCACTCTCCTTTTCTCACCTCTCATCTAACTATGCAGTCATCAGCGCCACCTACAAACCCCAAGGCCAGCCATCAGCGCCACCTACCCAATCCGCAGCCCACAGCCAGTACTATGAGGACGACTGTGCGCGTTTCCATCAGCGCCACCTACCCAATCCGCAGACCACGGCCAGTACTATGAGGACGACTGTGCGCGTTTCCTTTGGAATGGTGGTCTCATCGCGGAACATGAAGTACACAAACAGGTTTCCGAACAGGAGGCTGCAACAGACGACCAACAAATAGTCAGCCAGTAGCCAGACAGGATAACCGTTAAACAGAAGTGCGGGCCGACACGGTAACCAGCCAATGGCCAGTAACGATACACAGCTCAGTCTTATCCAAACACTGGTCAGATCAGCCAGTCTGGAGCGGGAGAAAATCATCACACCACGACGCTGCATGTGAACAGCCAATTTAGATGTTTAAAAAAGAACGAAAGCCATGAAGCTCCACATGAGATTCAGATTAAAGGAAATAGTTCACCTTCAACATTAGTTTTAAACTGAGATAGTGCAGTTGTGTAGCCCTTGTTGGGAAACCCCTATCTGCAAGTTTGCTTGACTGAAAAGACTATCCAGCCAAATATATTTGACTTTTTGGCGAAGGAATGCGGTGCTGGCGAAAGAATGTGGTGCTGGATCTAGCCCGGGCAGAGTCTATACTATCAGCCAATCAGCTTGCAGCTGGTGCTAGCAAGCGAACCGACGGCCGCCGGTTGGCACATCTCTAATGCGAGTCTATCCTTACGCGACTACTTTCGAATCTGATTGGCTGCACCATTTTTTTTTTCATTCGCGTGACGTCAGGACTCCGACTCAGAGAGTATGCATATAGTTTTGATAAACAATAATAATTTACGGCCTTCTGTCCTGAATCGGCGCGATATAAGGCCATTTTTGACAATATAAAAATAAATTGTATTAAACAACTATAATCAAATCGTGTTTGGGAAAATTTTAACGGTGAACTATTTCCTTTAAGAAGCATAAGGACTTTTTCTCAGTCAACTAAAGGGCCACACCAAGACAATTTCCGTGAATATTTGAATGCATGTCATCTAAAACAACCCGATTAAGATTAAGGGGCAAAAGTTCCAGAAACCCGAATACTCTTGCAGACTCATTACCAAAAATACCCACCTTATCCCTAAAAGTTTACGTTTTAATATCATCAGACATTCTGCACGGGTGGCATGGGACGCATCAGCGTGGGCTGCACTGCAGTTTGCTGCACCCCGCACTCAGTTCAGTAAACGACCACACGGCGGCCGCGGTGTGCACGCTGGTCTGCACACACCTGCACTGCAGCTGCGCCCAGAAGATGCCCGAGTTGCGCGACATGTTCTCCGGTTCGGACATGATGGTCAGGTAGTTCCCCTGTCCGGTCCAGATGACGGCCGCGCCCAAGCCGACCAGCACCGAGGCCAGGTACAGCCAGACGTCCGACGGCCACAGGAACGATACGATAAACTGACTGTGGAGACACGGGAACGATACGATAAAGTGACTGTGGAGACATGGGAACGATACGATAAAGTGACTGTGGAGACACGGGAACGATACGATAAAGTGACTGTGGAGACACGGGAACGATACGATAAAGTGACTGGAGACACGGGAACGATACGATAAAGTGACTGGAGACACGGGAACGATACGATAAAGTGACTGTGGAGACACGGGAACGATACGATAAAGTGACTGGAAATACGGGAACGATACGATAAAGTGACGGGAGACACGGGAACGATACGATAAAGTGACTGGAGACACGGGAACGATACGATAAAGTGACTGTGGAGACACGGGAACGATACGATAAAGTGACTGGAGACACGGGAACGATACGATAAAGTGACTGTGGAGACACGGGAACGATACGATAAAGTGACTGGAAACACGGGAACGATACGATAAAGTGACTGGAGACACGGGAACGATACGATAAAGTGACTGGAGACACGGGAACGATACGATAGTGACTGTGGAGACACGGGAACGGTACGATAAAGTGACTGGAAACACGGGAACGATACGATAAAGTGACTGTGGAGACACGGGAACGATACGATAAAGTGACTGGAGACACGGGAACGATACGATAAAGTGACTGGAAACACGGGCACGATACGATAAAGTGACTGGAGACACGGGAACGATACGATAAACTGACTGGAGACACGGGAACGATAAGATAAAGTGACTGGAGACACGGGAACGATACGATAAAGTGACTGGAGACACGGGAACGATACGATAAAGTGACTGGAGACACGGGAACGATACGATAAAGTGACTGGAGACACGGGAACGATACGATAAAGTGACTGGAGAAACGGGAACGATACGATAAAGTGACTGGAGACACGGGAACGATACGATAAAGTGCTGTGGAGACACGGGCACGATACGATAAAGTGACTGTCGAGACACGGGCACGATACGATAAAGTGACTGTGGAGACACGGGAACGATACGATAAAGTGACGGGAGACACGGGAACGATACGATAAAGTGACTGTGGAGACACGGGCACGATACGATAAAGTGACTGGAGACACGGGAACGATACGATAAAGTGACTGTGGAGACACGGGAACGATACGATAAAGTGACTGGAGACACGGGAACGATACGATAAAGTGACTGGAGACACGGGAACGATACGATAAAGTGACTGGAGACACGGGCACGATACGATAAAGTGACTGGAGACACGGGAACGATACGATAAAGTGACTGGAAACACGGGCACGATACGATAAAGTGACTGGAGACACGGGAACGATACGATAAACTGACTGGAGACACGGGAACGATAAGATAAAGTGACTGGAGACACGGGAACGATACGATAAAGTGACTGGAGACACGGGAACGATACGATAAAGTGACTGGAGACACGGGAACGATACGATAAAGTGACTGGAGACACGGGAACGATACGATAAAGTGACTGGAGAAACGGGAACGATACGATAAAGTGACTGGAGACACGGGAACGATACGATAAAGTGCTGTGGAGACACGGGCACGATACGATAAAGTGACTGTCGAGACACGGGCACGATACTATAAAGTGACTGTGGAGACACGGGAACGATACGATAAAGTGACTGGAGACACGGGAACGATACGATAAAGTGACTGGAGACACGGGAACGATACGATAAAGTGACTGTGGAGACACGGGCACGATACGATAAAGTGACTGGAGACACGGGAACGATACGATAAAGTGACTGGAGACACGGGAACGATACGATAAAGTGACTGGAGACACGGGAACGATACGATAAAGTGACTGTGGAGACACGGGCACGATACGATAAAGTGACTGTCGAGACACGGGCACGATACGATAAAGTGACTGTGGAGACACGGGAACGATACGATAAAGTGACTGGAGACACGGGAACGATACGATAAAGTGACTGGAGACACGGGAACGATACGATAAAGTGACTGTGGAGACACGGGAACGATACGATAAAGTGACTGTGGAGACACGGGAACGATACGATAAAGTGACTGGAGACACGGGCACGATACGATAAAGTGACTGCGGAGACGAGCACGGTTGGTAATATGTTATGCAGGGATGTAAGAACGTCACGAAAAGTGGGGAGGGGGCAGTGAAACTTTGATCTCGTCTTGAGTGAAATCCAATCCCCCTATAGAACATTTCTTTGCAGGTTTTGGCTCTGTTCGTCTTGGCGAGCCTTTTGCCATAATTTTGTTTTCTTACCAAGCAAACCAAAAATATTTTAGGGAAAAATGGTCGAAAAGTGGGGCCATCGTCCCCCTGTTCCTACGCCTGTCATTTCAACAAGATGGAAGCCGCTGTATTTTACTGGTCGTGGGTTTCAAATAAGATATGTCATGCATCTCAATGATAGCATCATTAGCGCCAGCAAAAACATCTCGAGACATACTCGTGGTTTTCCACATACACAGGCAAGTTGCATCTTGCATCAGTATCTATGGCCTTGCTTTTATCTAAACGTAACGTCTAACACAAAACACTCGAAAATGTTTGCACGTGCACTGCACGCGAAGTTTGTCACCTCACCCAGCAACAGAGATGATGTGACGCCAGATAACGCTTGTCGAACTCTGACAGCACGACGAATTAAGCACACATGGTAGCGGACATGGTAGGGTAGGGGAGCAGAGTCCACTCCTCACGGCTGCCATCTCCAGGAGGCTCATGATCACGCTGGGGTCCAAGTATTCCGTAACTTTGGGCTCCGTTGACATCCGCTTGACCTGCATAGTGCATAGGTCACAAACACCAAAACCATGCCGAGATTCAGAGCCCGACGCTGGGTGCGCGTCGTACAGCACTTCAATATTTCTGCAGGTAGTGTTATACAATAGGCATGAGGGCGGTATCATATTTTCCGCGGAATCGAGGTCTCCCTGTTTATTTTTTACCCGAGGCGCGCCAGCGGACACTCGGAGCGTTTAGCTTGCGTTTTTAATCGTTTCAGCTGCCGCGGACGCGGAAAATCACTGAAAATGGGCGGAAAATCGTAGCGATATCGCGGAGTCCGCGCGCCGAATGGTCTCATATAATACTGCATGAGGCCGGTGTAAATAAATTGTCAATACCGATGTGGTTTCTTGATTTCTGCACGAGGCCGGAGGCCGAGGTAAAAAATAAATAAAGCGCAGAGGTCTTGAAAATGTATGCCGGCCGAGAGTGGTATGATTGTTACCTTAAATGCAGCACGTGATATTCAACGCCATTCATATGTATTCTGGATGAAAATGGTTTTCCTCAATTGCCATATATCGATATCAAGTCTGACTTTACTTTCGTCTGATCTGGGTTTCGCCGCATTGATTTCCACATTAGTGAAGCGAGGCCGACAAAGCCGACAAAGCTTCGCGCTCGCTCGTCCTTCCGTGGTATATGGGAAAAATATGATTATGAGCGGCTCGACCCGGCCCGTGGCGACGCTTTTGAGAAGCTCATATCTCTGCAACCGCACGTCCGATTGACAAGCGGACTTCTTTGCTTAGCAGCCCCATCTAACCTACCCTGTTTGAGACCAGTGCCGACTCATGTGGGTGACTACCACCGCGTGGCGCGTGCCGTGTGAGGGGTATTGAAAAGCATTTTCTCGCAATAACTCCGCAACGGCTATGCAGATTATGTGCAAATTTCGTGTGTGGTTAGGGACCCTTCAGCCGCCACTTTCACACAACTCAGGGGTGGGGTGACTGTACGTGCGCACGTGCACACCCCTATTCTGTATCTCAGGAACAGCTGAGCCGATTGTGTTCAAATTTGGTGTGTGGTTAGGGACCTCTCAGCCCCAACTTTCCCACAAGTCAAAGGTGGGTGCCTCTGCACGTGCGCACGTGCGCACGTGCGCACCCTTGTTTGTATCTCAGAAACTACTTGCCCGATCGAGTTGAAATTCCCCATACATTTCATTCGCGCTCGCTCGTTCATCGCCAACTACAGCGCCTTACTGGTTTTATCACAAACACACACGCACTGTTTTCACGCGCTCTGGTAAAAGAGGCTTGCCCGTGTGCATTTTTCTTATTACGAGCGAGCGCTTCGCGCTCGCTCGTCTTTCCGTGGTATATGGGAAAAATCTGAATATGAGCGGCCCGTCAAGGCCCAGCCCGGCACGACCCGGCCCGTGGCGACGCTTTTGACAAGCTAATATATCGGCAACCGCACGTCCGATTGACAAACGGGCTTCTTTGCTGAGCAGCCCCATCCAACCTACCCTGTTTGAGACCAGTGCCGACTCACGTGGGTGACTACCCCTGCGCGTGGCGCGTGGTGCGTGGCGCGTGCCGCGTGAGGGGGTGTTGGAAGGTGTTTCCTCGCAATAACTCCGCAACGGCTGACCCTAGTGTTTTCAAATTTGGTGTGTGGTTAGGGACCCCTCAGCCGCCACTTTCCCAAAAGTTATTGGCGGGGTGCCTCTGCACGGGGAGGCACCTGCCCCCCCCCCCCCTCCCGCCCAACCTCCGGCTGACGAGCCCCTGAGATCAGCACGGATCCGAGCAAATTTAAGGGTAGGCAAAATAGAGTAGATTGATGAAGCCCACAGGATCGCAAACACGCCAAATACGCATATTTTGTAGAATATATTTTCTTGTTCCTAGCAAAAACGTATTTTCTGAAGTAGTTGATGTCTGCCAGACGGATCTCCCTCCCCTCCCCCCTCCCCCTCCCCCTCCCCCTCCCCCTCCCCCTCCCCCTCCCCCTCCCCCTCCCCCTCCCCTCCCCCTCCCCCTCCCCCCTCCCCCTCCCCCTCCCCCTCCCCCTCCCATCGTCCCCCTCCAACCCAAACATCCTGTAGACTGTGATGACTGGAGCACACGTATGCACAGCCAGCTTCTGACTGGGGTGTCGGCACGTGTCAGGACGTGCGGTGAATTACACGGAGAAGATGCCGCCACACTATCGTGTCAGAGACGGTGATCGGTCGGTAATCAGTCATTACCGCTCCGATCCCGGGGCCGATAAGACGGTCCGGTCCGGCTACCGGGGCGAGCGAGCCGTCGCGGCGTCCGGCCACTCGAGTCGGATGTGCCGCCCCCATATCACACAGCGACACACGATAGATAGCTGGGTCGAGACGGCAGCCGGATCTACTCAGCAGCGATAGCATTAGCCGCCCCTGAGGTGGCAGAAGTCAGCAGTCAGCAGTCAGCAGTCAGACGGTCACAAGCTCCCGGGCCTGCTGATGCTAGTGGTGTGGTATGAATTGGATACAGCGATAATTGCAGTAAATCATAGCTCACGATAAAGGCAGGGGGTGGAGGGGGGTCGGATTTAGTCAATGTAAACTGGACGACAGACGCGAGTTCATCCACTGAACAGGCGTTGCTCGATTGCACTGCCACTGGGAGCGCTTGGTCCAGATATCCTGGTATGTAATATTTGTCAATCATAACAGCATATGAGGCGTCTAGAGGCCGGGCAAGCGCGGTACTAGAAAGATAAGGGTGTGCTGTGTACAGGTTCAGTCTCACGAATCCCGACCTAACTCTATGCGTGTCGTATCTCAATCAGCCGGGGCCAGCGAATGTAGACAATACGCGGTACTAGGTACTATAGCGCGGTACTAGAAAGATAAGGGTGTAAGGTGTACAGGTTCAGTCTCACGAATCCCGACCTAACTATATGCGTGTCGTATCTCAATCAGCCGGGGCCAGCGAATGTAGACACTACGAAAACAATATATATATTTTTTTATAAATCAATTTAGTCCGAACGTTTTTGAATGGGTGGATTTCCGAGGTCAGGTCCCGCGCTAAGCATAGCTTGTTGCGCAGGCCCTGACCCCACCACCCGATCAAGCAATTCCTGGCGTCCGGCAGAATTTAGAAGCGAAAATGACGTGCCCGACATAACTGGACACGGTCCGCCCCGCCCTCTGACGTCACCTGACCTTAAGTGCGACCGCTGCCACCGGCCACAGGCCATCCCAGTCAGGGGCAAATAGTAGGGGCAATAATCATTCAAATAAAACCATACGATTCGAATAAGCTTATTTTTCAATGGATTCTAAATTAATTGTAAGAAGTTTCAGAACGTTTGTTCCAAAATCAATCGACTGAAGAGCTTAATAAAGCATGGGTGAGAACTTATGTCTATGAAAAAGTACCATTGTATCATCACAACTTGTCCAAGTCACCTCCATTTGCAAGTAATATTCAATATCTGTGAAACCCAGCATGGAGTTAATTGGATTGCATCAGCCTCGAGAGAACCCCATGCGTTTGTATTGTATCAAACCGATCTGGATGTATCGTTGTATGTTCTGCCACACAGTCAAACCCCGGGCGGCGACAGTCGGGTGATCGACAGTCGGATGCTCTGTGTGGATGCTCGGCGACAGTCGGATGTTCTGCCACACAGCCAGACCCCGGGCGGCGACAGTCGGGTGATCGACAGTCGGATGTTCTGCCACACAGCCAGACCCCGGGCGGCGACAGTCGGGTGATCGACAGTCGGATGTTCTGCCACACAGCCAGACCCCGGGCGGCGACAGTCGGGTGATCGACAGTCGGGTGTTCTGCCACACAGTCAGACCCCGGGCGGCGACAGTCGGGTGATCGACAGTCGGATGTTCTGCCACACAGCCAGACCCCGGGCGGCGACAGTCGGGTGATCGACAGTCGGATGTTCTGCCACACAGCCAGACCCCGGGCGGCGACAGTCGGGTGATCGACAGTCGGATGCTCTGCCACACAGCCAGACCCCGGGCGGCGACAGTCGGGTGATCGACAGTCGGATGTTCTGCCACACAGCCAGACCCCGGGCGGCGACAGTCGGGTGATCGACAGTCGGATGCTCTGCCACACAGCCAGACCCCGGGCGGCGACAGTCGGGTGATCGACAGTCGGATGTTCTGCCACACAGCCAGACCCCGGGCGGCGACAGTCGGGTGATCGACAGTCGGATGTTCTGCCACGCAGCCAGACCCCGGGCGGCGACAGTCGGGTGATCGACAGTCGGATGCTCTGCCACACAGCCAGACCCCGGGCGGCGACAGTCGGGTGATCGACAGTCGGATGCTCTGTGTGGATGCTCGGCGACAGTCGGATGCTCTGCCACACAGCCAGACCCCGGGCGGCGACAGTCGGGTGATCGACAGTCGGATGTTCTGCCACACAGCCAGACCCCGGGCGGCGACAGTCGGATGTTCTGCCACACAGCCAGACCCCGGGCGGCGACAGTCGGGTGATCGACAGTCGGATGTTCTGCCACACAGCCAGACCCCGGGCGGCGACAGTCGGGTGATCGACAGTCGGATGCTCTGTGTGGATGCTCGGCGACAGTCGGATGCTCTGCCACACAGTCAGACCCCGGGCGGCGACAGTCGGGTGATCGACAGTCGGATGTTCTGCCACACAGCCAGACCCCGGGCGGCGACAGTCGGGTGATCGACAGTCGGATGTTCTGCCACACAGCCAGACCCCGGGCGGCGACAGTCGGATGTTCTGCCACACAGCCAGACCCCGGGCGGCGACAGTCGGGTGATCGACAGTCGGATGTTCTGCCACACAGCCAGACCCCGGGCGGCGACAGTCGGGTGATCGACAGTCGGATGTTCTGCCACACAGCCAGACCCCGGGCGGCGACAGTCGGGTGATCGACAGTCGGATGCTCTGTGTGGATGCTCGGCGACAGTCGGATGTTCTGCCACACAGCCAGACCCCGGGCGGCGACAGTCGGGTGATCGACAGTCGGATGTTCTGCCACACAGCCAGACCCCGGGCGGCGACAGTCGGGTGATCGACAGTCGGATGCTCTGTGTGGATGCTCGGCGACAGTCGGATGTTCTGCCACACAGCCAGACCCCGGGCGGCGACAGTCGGGTGATCGACAGTCGGATGTTCTGCCACACAGCCAGACCCCGGGCGGCGACAGTCGGGTGATCGACAGTCGGATGCTCTGCCACACAGCCAGACCCCGGGCGGCGACAGTCGGGTGATCGACAGTCGGATGCTCTGCCACACAGCCAGACCCCGGGCGGCGACAGTCGGGTGATCGACAGTCGGATGCTCTGTGTGGATGCTCGGCGACAGTCGGATGTTCTGCCACACAGCCAGACCCCGGGCGGCGACAGTCGGGTGATCGACAGTCGGATGTTCTGCCACACAGCCAGACCCCGGGCGGCGACAGTCGGGTGATCGACAGTCGGATGCTCTGTGTGGATGCTCGGCGACAGTCGGATGTTCTGCCACACAGCCAGACCCCGGGCGGCGACAGTCGGGTGATCGACAGTCGGATGCTCTGTGTGGATGCTCGGCGACAGTCGGATGTTCTGCCACACAGCCAGACCCCGGGCGGCGACAGTCGGGTGATCGACAGTCGGATGCTCTGTGTGGATGCTCGGCGACAGTCGGATGTTCTGCCACACAGCCAGACCCCGGGCGGCGACAGTCGGGTGATCGACAGTCGGATGCTCTGTGTGGATGCTCGGCGACAGTCGGATGTTCTGCCACACAGCCAGACCCCGGGCGGCGACAGTCGGGTGATCGACAGTCGGATGTTCTGCCACACAGCCAGACCCCGGGCGGCGACAGTCGGATGTTCTGCCACACAGCCAGACCCCGGGCGGCGACAGTCGGGTGATCGACAGTCGGATGTTCTGCCACACAGCCAGACCCCGGGCGGCGACAGTCGGATGTTCTGCCACACAGCCAGACCCCGGGCGGCGACAGTCGGGTGATCGACAGTCGGATGTTCTGCCACACAGCCAGACCCCGGGCGGCGACAGTCGGATGTTCTGCCACACAGCCAGACCCCGGGCGGCGACAGTCGGGTGATAGACAGTCGGATGTTCTGCCACACAGCCAGACCCCGGGCGGCGACAGTCGGGTGATCGACAGTCGGATGCTCTGTGTGGATGCTCGGCGACAGTCGGATGTTCTGCCACACAGCCAGACCCCGGGCGGCGACAGTCGGGTGATCGACAGTCGGATGTTCTGCCACACAGCCAGACCCCGGGCGGCGACAGTCCGGTGATCGACAGTCGGATGTTCTGCCACACAGCCAGACCCCGGGCGGCGACAGTCGGGTGATCGACAGTCGGATGTTCTGCCACACAGCCAGACCCCGGGCGGCGACAGTCGGGTGATCGACAGTCGGATGCTCTGTGTGGATGCTCGGCGACAGTCGGATGTTCTGCCACACAGCCAGACCCCGGGCGGCGACAGTCGGGTGATCGACAGTCGGATGCTCTGCCACACAGCCAGACCCCGGGCGGCGACAGTCGGGTGATCGACAGTCGGATGCTCTGCCACACAGCCAGACCCCGGGCGGCGACAGTCGGGTGATCGACAGTCGGATGCTCTGCCACACAGCCAGACCCCGGGCGGCGACAGTCGGGTGATCGACAGTCGGATGCTCTGCCACACAGCCAGACCCCGGGCGGCGACAGTCGGGTGATCGACAGTCGGATGCTCTGCCACACAGCCAGACCCCGGGCGGCGACAGTCGGGTGATCGACAGTCGGATGCTCTGCCACACAGCCAGACCCCGGGCGGCGACAGTCGGGTGATCGACAGTCGGATGCTCTGCCACACAGCCAGACCCCGGGCGGCGACAGTCGGGTGATCGACAGTCGGATGCTCTGCCACACAGCCAGACCCCGGGCGGCGACAGTCGGGTGATCGACAGTCGGATGCTCTGCCACACAGCCAGACCCCGGGCGGCGACAGTCGGGTGATCGACAGTCGGATGCTCTGCCACACAGCCAGACCCCGGGCGGCGACAGTCGGGTGATCGACAGTCGGATGCTCTGCCACACAGCCAGACCCCGGGCGGCGACAGTCGGGTGATCGACAGTCGGATGCTGTGTGGATGCTCGGCGACAGTCGGATGTTCTGCCACACAGCCAGACCCCGGGCGGCGACAGTCGGGTGATCGACAGTCGGATGCTCTGCCACACAGCCAGACCCCGGGCGGCGACAGTCGGGTGATCGACAGTCGGATGCTCTGTGTGGATGCTCGGCGACAGTCGGATGTTCTGCCACACAGCCAGACCCCGGGCGGCGACAGTCGGGTGATCGACAGTCGGATGTTCTGCCACACAGCCAGACCCCGGGCGGCGACAGTCGGGTGATCGACAGTCGGATGTTCTGCCACACAGCCAGACCCCGGGCGGCGACAGTCGGGTGATCGACAGTCGGATGCTCTGCCACACAGCCAGACCCCGGGCGGCGACAGTCGGGTGATCGACAGTCGGATGCTCTGTGTGGATGCTCGGCGACAGTCGGATGTTCTGCCACACAGCCAGACCCCGGGCGGCGACAGTCGGGTGATCGACAGTCGGATGCTCTGCCACACAGCCAGACCCCGGGCGGCGACAGTCGGGTGATCGACAGTCGGATGCTCTGCCACACAGCCAGACCCCGGGCGGCGACAGTCGGGTGATCGACAGTCGGATGCTCTGTGTGGATGCTCGGCGACAGTCGGATGTTCTGCCACACAGCCAGACCCCGGGCGGCGACAGTCGGGTGATCGACAGTCGGATGTTCTGCCACACAGCCAGACCCCGGGCGGCGACAGTCGGGTGATCGACAGTCGGATGCTCTGTGTGGATGCTCGGCGACAGTCGGATGTTCTGCCACACAGCCAGACCCCGGGCGGCGACAGTCGGGTGATCGACAGTCGGATGCTCTGTGTGGATGCTCGGCGACAGTCGGATGTTCTGCCACACAGCCAGACCCCGGGCGGCGACAGTCGGGTGATCGACAGTCGGATGCTCTGTGTGGATGCTCGGCGACAGTCGGATGTTCTGCCACACAGCCAGACCCCGGGCGGCGACAGTCGGGTGATCGACAGTCGGATGCTCTGTGTGGATGCTCGGCGACAGTCGGATGTTCTGCCACACAGCCAGACCCCGGGCGGCGACAGTCGGGTGATCGACAGTCGGATGCTCTGTGTGGATGCTCGGCGACAGTCGGATGCTCTGCCACACAGCCAGACCCCGGGCGGCGACAGTCGGGTGATCGACAGTCGGATGCTCTGCCACACAGCCAGACCCCGGGCGGCGACAGTCGGGTGATCGACAGTCGGATGCTCTGTGTGGATGCTCGGCGACAGTCGGATGCTCTGCCACACAGCCAGACCCCGGGCGGCGACAGTCGGGTGATCGACAGTCGGATGCTCTGCCACACAGCCAGACCCCGGGCGGCGACAGTCGGGTGATCGACAGTCGGATGTTCTGCCACACAGCCAGACCCCGGGCGGCGACAGTCGGGTGATCGACAGTCGGATGCTCTGTGTGGATGCTCGGCGACAGTCGGATGCTCTGCCACACAGCCAGACCCCGGGCGGCGACAGTCGGGTGATCGACAGTCGGATGCTCTGTGTGGATGCTCGGCGACAGTCGGATGCTCTGCCACACAGCCAGACCCCGGGCGGCGACAGTCGGGTGATCGACAGTCGGATGCTCTGCCACACAGCCAGACCCCGGGCGGCGACAGTCGGGTGATCGACAGTCGGATGTTCTGCCACACAGCCAGACCCCGGGCGGCGACAGTCGGGTGATCGACAGTCGGATGCTCTGTGTGGATGCTCGGCGACAGTCGGATGCTCTGCCACACAGCCAGACCCCGGGCGGCGACAGTCGGGTGATCGACAGTCGGATGCTCTGTGTGGATGCTCGGCGACAGTCGGATGCTCTGCCACACAGCCAGACCCCGGGCGGCGACAGTCGGGTGATCGACAGTCGGATGCTCTGCCACACAGCCAGACCCCGGGCGGCGACAGTCGGGTGATCGACAGTCGGATGTTCTGCCACACAGCCAGACCCCGGGCGGCGACAGTCGGGTGATCGACAGTCGGATGCTCTGTGTGGATGCTCGGCGACAGTCGGATGTTCTGCCACACAGCCAGACCCCGGGCGGCGACAGTCGGGTGATCGACAGTCGGATGCTCTGTGTGGATGCTCGGCGACAGTCGGATGCTCTGCCACACAGCCAGACCCCGGGCGGCGACAGTCGGGTGATCGACAGTCGGATGCTCTGTGTGGATGCTCGGCGACAGTCAGATGTTCTGCCACACAGCCAGACCCCGGGCGGCGACAGTCGGGTGATCGACAGTCGGATGTTCTGCCACACAGCCAGACCCCGGGCGGCGACAGTCGGGTGATCGACAGTCGGATGCTCTGCCACACAGTCAGACCCCGGGCGGCGACAGTCGGGTGATCGACAGTCGGATGTTCTGCCACACAGCCAGACCCCGGGCGGCGACAGTCGGGTGATCGACAGTCGGATGCTCTGTGTAGATGCTCGGCGACAGTCGGATGTTCTGCCACACAGCCAGACCCCGGGCGGCGACAGTCGGGTGATCGACAGTCGGATGTTCTGCCACACAGCCAGACCCCGGGCGGCGACAGTCGGGTGATCGACAGTCGGATGTTCTGCCACACAGCCAGACCCCGGGCGGCGACAGTCGGGTGATCGACAGTCGGATGTTCTGCCACACAGCCAGACCCCGGGCGGCGACAGTCGGGTGATCGACAGTCGGATGTTCTGCCACACAGCCAGACCCCGGGCGGCGACAGTCGGGTGATCGACAGTCGGATGCTCTGTGTGGATGCTCGGCGACAGTCGGATGTTCTGCCACACAGCCAGACCCCGGGCGGCGACAGTCGGGTGATCGACAGTCGGATGTTCTGCCACACAGCCAGACCCCGGGCGGCGACAGTCGGGTCATCGACAGTCGGATGCTCTGTGTAGATGCTCGGCGACAGTCGGATGTTCTGCCACACAGCCAGACCCCGGGCGGCGACAGTCGGGTGATCGACAGTCGGATGTTCTGCCACACAGCCAGACCCCGGGCGGCGACAGTCGGGTGATCGACAGTCGGATGCTCTGTGTGGATGCTCGGCGACAGTCGGATGCTCTGCCACACAGCCAGACCCCGGGCGGCGACAGTCGGGTGATCGACAGTCGGATGCTCTGTGTGGATGCTCGGCGACAGTCGGATGCTCTGCCACACAGCCAGACCCCGGGCGGCGACAGTCGGGTGATCGACAGTCGGATGCTCTGTGTGGATGCTCGGCGACAGTCGGATGTTCTGCCACACAGCCAGACCCCGGGCGGCGACAGTCGGGTGATCGACAGTCGGATGTTCTGCCACACAGCCAGACCCCGGGCGGCGACAGTCGGATGTTCTGCCACACAGCCAGACCCCGGGCGGCGACAGTCGGGTGATCGACAGTCGGATGCTCTGTGTGGATGCTCGGCGACAGTCGGATGTTCTGCCACACAGCCAGACCCCGGGCGGCGACAGTCGGGTGATCGACAGTCGGATGTTCTGCCACACAGCCAGACCCCTGGCGGCGACAGTCGGGTGATCGACAGTCGGATGTTCTGCCACACAGCCAGACCCCGGGCGGCGACAGTCGGGTGATCGACAGTCGGATGTTCTGCCACACAGTCAGACCCCGGGCGGCGACAGTCGGGTGATCGACAGTCGGATGTTCTGCCACACAGCCAGACCCCGGGCGGCGACAGTCGGGTGATCGACAGTCGGATGCTCTGTGTGGATGCTCGGCGACAGTCGGTTGTTCTGCCACACAGCCAGACCCCGGGCGGCGACAGTCGGGTGATCGACAGTCGGATGCTCTGTGTGGATGCTCGGCGACAGTCGGTTGTTCTGCCACACAGCCAGACCCCGGGCGGCGACAGTCGGGTGATCGACAGTCGGATGCTGTGTGGATGCTCGGCGACAGTCGGATGTTCTGCCACACAGCCAGACCCCGGGCGGCGACAGTCGGGTGATCGACAGTCGGATGTTCTGCCACACAGCCAGACCCCGGGCGGCGACAGTCGGGTGATCGACAGTCGGATGTTCTGCCACACAGCCAGACCCCGGGCGGCGACAGTCGGGTGATCGACAGTCGGATGCTCTGCCACACAGCCAGACCCCGGGCGGCGACAGTCGGGTGATCGACAGTCGGATGTTCTGCCACACAGCCAGACCCCGGGCGGCGACAGTCGGATGTTCTGCCACACAGCCAGACCCCGGGCGGCGACAGTCGGGTGATCGACAGTCGGATGTTCTGCCACACAGCCAGACCCCGGGCGGCGACAGTCGGGTGATCGACAGTCGGATGTTCTGTGTGGATGCTCGGCGACAGTCGGATGCTCTGCCACACAGCCAGACCCCGGGCGGCGACAGTCGGGTGATCGACAGTCGGATGTTCTGCCACACAGCCAGACCCCGGGCGGCGACAGTCGGGTGATCGACAGTCGGATGTTCTGCCACACAGCCAGACCCCGGGCGGCGACAGTCGGGTGATCGACAGTCGGATGTTCTGCCACACAGCCAGACCCCGGGCGGCGACAGTCGGGTGATCGACAGTCGGATGTTCTGCCACACAGCCAGACCCCGGGCGGCGACAGTCGGGTGATCGACAGTCGGATGTTCTGCCACACAGCCAGACCCCGGGCGGCGACAGTCGGGTGATCGACAGTCGGATGTTCTGCCACACAGCCAGACCCCGGGCGGCGACAGTCGGGTGATCGACAGTCGGATGCTCTGTGTGGATGCTCGGCGACAGTCGGATGTTCTGCCACACAGCCAGACCCCGGGCGGCGACAGTCGGGTGATCGACAGTCGGATGTTCTGCCACACAGCCAGACCCCGGGCGGCGACAGTCGGGTGATCGACAGTCGGATGTTCTGCCACACAGCCAGACCCCGGGCGGCGACAGTCGGGTGATCGACAGTCGGATGTTCTGCCACACAGCCAGACCCCGGGCGGCGACAGTCGGGTGATCGACAGTCGGATGCTCTGTGTGGATGCTCGGCGACAGTCGGATGTTCTGCCACACAGCCAGACCCCGGGCGGCGACAGTCGGGTGATCGACAGTCGGATGTTCTGCCACACAGCCAGACCCCGGGCGGCGACAGTCGGGTGATCGACAGTCGGATGTTCTGCCACACAGCCAGACCCCGGGCGGCGACAGTCGGGTGATCGACAGTCGGATGTTCTGCCACACAGCCAGACCCCTGGCGGCGACAGTCGGGTGATCGACAGTCGGATGCTCTGCCACACAGCCAGACCCCGGGCGGCGACAGTCGGGTGATCGACAGTCGGATGTTCTGCCACACAGCCAGACCCCGGGCGGCGACAGTCGGGTGATCGACAGTCGGATGTTCTGCCACACAGCCAGACCCCGGGCGGCGACAGTCGGGTGATCGACAGTCGGATGCTCTGTGTGGATGCTCGGCGACAGTCGGATGTTCTGCCACACAGCCAGACCCCGGGCGGCGACAGTCCGGTGATCGACAGTCGGATGTTCTGCCACACAGTCAGACCCCGGGCGGCGACAGTCCGGTGATCGACAGTCGGATGTTCTGCCACACAGCCAGACCCCGGGCGGCGACAGTCGGGTGATCGACAGTCGGATGCTCTGCCACACAGCCAGACCCCGGGCGGCGACAGTCGGGTGATCGACAGTCGGATGTTCTGCCACACAGCCAGACCCCGGGCGGCGACAGTCGGGTGATCGACAGTCGGATGCTCTGTGTGGATGCTCGGCGACAGTCGGATGTTCTGCCACACAGCCAGACCCCGGGCGGCGACAGTCGGGTGATCGACAGTCGGATGTTCTGCCACACAGCCAGACCCCTGGCGGCGACAGTCGGGTGATCGACAGTCGGATGTTCTGCCACACAGCCAGACCCCGGGCGGCGACAGTCGGGTGATCGACAGTCGGATGCTCTGTGTGGATGCTCGGCGACAGTCGGATGTTCTGCCACACAGCCAGACCCCGGGCGGCGACAGTCGGGTGATCGACAGTCGGATGCTCTGTGTGGATGCTCGGCGACAGTCGGATGTTCTGCCACACAGCCAGACCCCGGGCGGCGACAGTCGGGTGATCGACAGTCGGATGTTCTGCCACACAGCCAGACCCCGGGCGGCGACAGTCGGGTGATCGACAGTCGGATGTTCTGCCACACAGCCAGACCCCGGGCGGCGACAGTCGGGTGATCGACAGTCGGATGCTCTGCCACACAGCCAGACCCCGGGCGGCGACAGTCGGGTGATCGACAGTCGGATGCTCTGTGTGGATGCTCGGCGACAGTCGGATGTTCTGCCACACAGCCAGACCCCGGGCGGCGACAGTCGGGTGATCGACAGTCGGATGTTCTGCCACACAGCCAGACCCCGGGCGGCGACAGTCGGGTGATCGACAGTCGGATGCTCTGTGTGGATGCTCGGCGACAGTCGGATGTTCTGCCACACAGCCAGACCCCGGGCGGCGACAGTCGGGTGATCGACAGTCGGATGCTCTGCCACACAGCCAGACCCCGGGCGGCGACAGTCGGGTGATCGACAGTCGGATGCTCTGCCACACAGCCAGACCCCAGGCGGCGACAGTCGGGTGATCGACAGTCGGATGCTCTGTGTGGATGCTCGGCGACAGTCGGATGTTCTGCCACACAGCCAGACCCCGGGCGGCGACAGTCGGGTGATCGACAGTCGGATGTTCTGCCACACAGCCAGACCCCGGGCGGCGACAGTCGGGTGATCGACAGTCGGATGCTCTGTGTGGATGCTCGGCGACAGTCGGATGTTCTGCCACACAGCCAGACCCCGGGCGGCGACAGTCGGGTGATCGACAGTCGGATGCTCTGTGTGGATGCTCGGCGACAGTCGGATGTTCTGCCACACAGCCAGACCCCGGGCGGCGACAGTCGGGTGATCGACAGTCGGATGCTCTGTGTGGATGCTCGGCGACAGTCGGATGTTCTGCCACACAGCCAGACCCCGGGCGGCGACAGTCGGGTGATCGACAGTCGGATGCTCTGTGTGGATGCTCGGCGACAGTCGGATGTTCTGCCACACAGCCAGACCCCGGGCGGCGACAGTCGGGTGATCGACAGTCGGATGCTCTGCCACACAGCCAGACCCCGGGCGGCGACAGTCGGGTGATCGACAGTCGGATGCTCTGCCACACAGCCAGACCCCGGGCGGCGACAGTCGGGTGATCGACAGTCGGATGCTCTGTGTGGATGCTCGGCGACAGTCGGATGTTCTGCCACACAGCCAGACCCCGGGCGGCGACAGTCGGGTGATCGACAGTCGGATGTTCTGCCACACAGCCAGACCCCGGGCGGCGACAGTCGGGTGATCGACAGTCGGATGCTCTGTGTGGATGCTCGGCGACAGTCGGATGTTCTGCCACACAGCCAGACCCCGGGCGGCGACAGTCGGGTGATCGACAGTCGGATGCTCTGTGTGGATGCTCGGCGACAGTCGGATGTTCTGCCACACAGCCAGACCCCGGGCGGCGACAGTCGGGTGATCGACAGTCGGATGCTCTGTGTGGATGCTCGGCGACAGTCGGATGTTCTGCCACACAGCCAGACCCCGGGCGGCGACAGTCGGGTGATCGACAGTCGGATGCTCTGTGTGGATGCTCGGCGACAGTCGGATGTTCTGCCACACAGCCAGACCCCGGGCGGCGACAGTCGGGTGATCGACAGTCGGATGCTCTGTGTGGATGCTCGGCGACAGTCGGATGCTCTGCCACACAGCCAGACCCCGGGCGGCGACAGTCGGGTGATCGACAGTCGGATGCTCTGTGTGGATGCTCGGCGACAGTCGGATGTTCTGCCACACAGCCAGACCCCGGGCGGCGACAGTCGGGTGATCGACAGTCGGATGTTCTGCCACACAGCCAGACCCCGGGCGGCGACAGTCGGATGTTCTGCCACACAGCCAGACCCCGGGCGGCGACAGTCGGGTGATCGACAGTCGGATGTTCTGCCACACAGCCAGACCCCGGGCGGCGACAGTCGGATGTTCTGCCACACAGCCAGACCCCGGGCGGCGACAGTCGGGTGATCGACAGTCGGATGCTCTGTGTGGATGCTCGGCGACAGTCGGATGCTCTGCCACACAGCCAGACCCCGGGCGGCGACAGTCGGGTGATCGACAGTCGGATGCTCTGCCACACAGCCAGACCCCGGGCGGCGACAGTCGGGTGATCGACAGTCGGATGCTCTGTGTGGATGCTCGGCGACAGTCGGATGCTCTGCCACACAGCCAGACCCCGGGCGGCGACAGTCGGGTGATCGACAGTCGGATGCTCTGCCACACAGCCAGACCCCGGGCGGCGACAGTCGGGTGATCGACAGTCGGATGCTCTGTGTGGATGCTCGGCGACAGTCGGATGCTCTGCCACACAGCCAGACCCCGGGCGGCGACAGTCGGGTGATCGACAGTCGGATGCTCTGCCACACAGCCAGACCCCGGGCGGCGACAGTCGGGTGATCGACAGTCGGATGTTCTGCCACACAGCCAGACCCCGGGCGGCGACAGTCGGGTGATCGACAGTCGGATGCTCTGTGTGGATGCTCGGCGACAGTCGGATGCTCTGCCACACAGCCAGACCCCGGGCGGCGACAGTCGGGTGATCGACAGTCGGATGCTCTGTGTGGATGCTCGGCGACAGTCGGATGCTCTGCCACACAGCCAGACCCCGGGCGGCGACAGTCGGGTGATCGACAGTCGGATGCTCTGCCACACAGCCAGACCCCGGGCGGCGACAGTCGGGTGATCGACAGTCGGATGTTCTGCCACACAGCCAGACCCCGGGCGGCGACAGTCGGGTGATCGACAGTCGGATGCTCTGTGTGGATGCTCGGCGACAGTCGGATGCTCTGCCACACAGCCAGACCCCGGGCGGCGACAGTCGGGTGATCGACAGTCGGATGCTCTGTGTGGATGCTCGGCGACAGTCGGATGCTCTGCCACACAGCCAGACCCCGGGCGGCGACAGTCGGGTGATCGACAGTCGGATGCTCTGCCACACAGCCAGACCCCGGGCGGCGACAGTCGGGTGATCGACAGTCGGATGTTCTGCCACACAGCCAGACCCCGGGCGGCGACAGTCGGGTGATCGACAGTCGGATGCTCTGTGTGGATGCTCGGCGACAGTCGGATGTTCTGCCACACAGCCAGACCCCGGGCGGCGACAGTCGGGTGATCGACAGTCGGATGCTCTGTGTGGATGCTCGGCGACAGTCGGATGCTCTGCCACACAGCCAGACCCCGGGCGGCGACAGTCGGGTGATCGACAGTCGGATGCTCTGTGTGGATGCTCGGCGACAGTCGGATGTTCTGCCACACAGCCAGACCCCGGGCGGCGACAGTCGGGTGATCGACAGTCGGATGTTCTGCCACACAGCCAGACCCCGGGCGGCGACAGTCGGGTGATCGACAGTCGGATGTTCTGCCACACAGCCAGACCCCGGGCGGCGACAGTCGGGTGATCGACAGTCGGATGCTCTGTGTGGATGCTCGGCGACAGTCGGATGCTCTGCCACACAGCCAGACCCCGGGCGGCGACAGTCGGGTGATCGACAGTCGGATGCTCTGTGTGGATGCTCGGCGACAGTCGGATGCTCTGCCACACAGCCAGACCCCGGGCGGCGACAGTCGGGTGATCGACAGTCGGATGCTCTGCCACACAGCCAGACCCCGGGCGGCGACAGTCGGGTGATCGACAGTCGGATGCTCTGTGTGGATGCTCGGCGACAGTCGGATGTTCTGCCACACAGCCAGACCCCGGGCGGCGACAGTCGGGTGATCGACAGTCGGATGCTGTGTGGATGCTCGGCGACAGTCGGATGTTCTGCCACACAGCCAGACCCCGGGCGGCGACAGTCGGGTGATCGACAGTCGGATGTTCTGCCACACAGCCAGACCCCGGGCGGCGACAGTCGGGTGATCGACAGTCGGATGTTCTGCCACACAGCCAGACCCCGGGCGGCGACAGTCGGGTGATCGACAGTCGGATGCTCTGCCACACAGCCAGACCCCGGGCGGCGACAGTCGGGTGATCGACAGTCGGATGTTCTGCCACACAGCCAGACCCCGGGCGGCGACAGTCGGATGTTCTGCCACACAGCCAGACCCCGGGCGGCGACAGTCGGGTGATCGACAGTCGGATGTTCTGCCACACAGCCAGACCTCGGGCGGCGACAGTCGGGTGATCGACAGTCGGATGTTCTGTGTGGATGCTCGGCGACAGTCGGATGCTCTGCCACACAGCCAGACCCCGGGCGGCGACAGTCGGGTGATCGACAGTCGGATGTTCTGCCACACAGCCAGACCCCGGGCGGCGACAGTCGGGTGATCGACAGTCGGATGTTCTGCCACACAGCCAGACCCCGGGCGGCGACAGTCGGGTGATCGACAGTCGGATGTTCTGCCACACAGCCAGACCCCGGGCGGCGACAGTCGGGTGATCGACAGTCGGATGTTCTGCCACACAGCCAGACCCCGGGCGGCGACAGTCGGGTGATCGACAGTCGGATGTTCTGCCACACAGCCAGACCCCGGGCGGCGACAGTCGGGTGATCGACAGTCGGATGTTCTGCCACACAGCCAGACCCCGGGCGGCGACAGTCGGGTGATCGACAGTCGGATGTTCTGCCACACAGCCAGACCCCGGGCGGCGACAGTCGGGTGATCGACAGTCGGATGCTCTGTGTGGATGCTCGGCGACAGTCGGATGTTCTGCCACACAGCCAGACCCCGGGCGGCGACAGTCGGGTGATCGACAGTCGGATGTTCTGCCACACAGCCAGACCCCGGGCGGCGACAGTCGGGTGATCGACAGTCGGATGTTCTGCCACACAGCCAGACCCCGGGCGGCGACAGTCGGGTGATCGACAGTCGGATGTTCTGCCACACAGCCAGACCCCTGGCGGCGACAGTCGGGTGATCGACAGTCGGATGCTCTGCCACACAGCCAGACCCCGGGCGGCGACAGTCGGGTGATCGACAGTCGGATGTTCTGCCACACAGCCAGACCCCGGGCGGCGACAGTCGGGTGATCGACAGTCGGATGTTCTGCCACACAGCCAGACCCCGGGCGGCGACAGTCGGGTGATCGACAGTCGGATGTTCTGCCACACAGCCAGACCCCGGGCGGCGACAGTCGGGTGATCGACAGTCGGATGCTCTGCCACACAGCCAGACCCCGGGCGGCGACAGTCGGGTGATCGACAGTCGGATGTTCTGCCACACAGCCAGACCCCGGGCGGCGACAGTCGGATGTTCTGCCACACAGCCAGACCCCGGGCGGCGACAGTCGGATGTTCTGCCACACAGCCAGACCCCGGGCGGCGACAGTCGGGTGATCGACAGTCGGATGTTCTGCCACACAGCCAGACCCCGGGCGGCGACAGTCGGGTGATCGACAGTCGGATGTTCTGCCACACAGCCAGACCCCGGGCGGCGACAGTCGGATGTTCTGCCACACAGCCAGACCCCGGGCGGCGACAGTCGGATGTTCTGCCACACAGCCAGACCCCGGGCGGCGACAGTCGGATGTTCTGCCACACAGCCAGACCCCGGGCGGCGACAGTCGGGTCATCGTGTATTACAGTGTTGGCGGTACTGTTGGGGGTTGACTGTTAAATCAATGAGTGGTCCACTGTAAAAGTAGCGTTCCGTGAGGAATATGTTGAGTGGTCCACTGTAAAAGTACCGTTCCGTGACGCATATGTTGAGTGGTCCACTGTAAAAGTAGCGTTCCGTGACGCATATGTTGAGTGGTCCACTGTAAAAGTAACGTTCCGTGACGCATATGTTGAGTGGTCCACTGTAAAAGTAACGTTCCGTGAGGAATATGTTGAGTGGTCCACTGTAAAAGTAACGTTCCGTGACTCTGAGACTCTGAGAGATAACTCTGAGAGCGTTCCGTGAGGCACATGACTCTGATAATGACCAATGCGGATAACATTCGCTGGGCATATAATCGCTCTCACTCCTCAGCCACACAACACAGTCAATCCACTAATCTCGCGTTCTTCAATTGCACTTGCGGCAGAAGCGTTTGGCCTAGATACCATGTATCTTGGATGCTCACAGCTCATCATGTCTAGACAGGTCAGCCACACGCGGTAGGTACGATACGAGACGGGTCAACCACACGCGGTAGGAGCGGTGGCTAGGTAGGAGCGGAAGGTACACGACCGATAAAGGATCAACGGTCTCGCCATGTCACAGCATGGTTCTGGGCTGAGGGCTACAGGATGTCCTGGGCTGAGGGCTACAGGATGTCCTGGGCTGAGGGCTGCAGGATGGTCTGGGCTGAGGGCTACAGGATGTCCTGGGCTGAGGGCTACAGGATGTCCTGGGCTGAGGGCTGCAGGATGACCTGGGCTGAGGGCTACAGGATGACCTGGGCTGAGGGCTGCAGGATGTTCTGGGCTGAGGGTTACATGATGTTCTGGGCGAGGGCTACAGGATGACCTGGGCTGAGGGCTACAGGATATC